>JAUZST010056426.1:0-23909 GCA_034779995.1 Parotocinclus haroldoi | reverse complement strand
ACGACAACAGAGACCCCGGACTGTTAAGCAACTAAAGTTGTACATCAAGCAAAAATAGGAAAGAATTCCAGCTACAATTCTTCAGCAACGTGTCTTCAATTCCCACACCCCCCCCCCCCCTCCCCCCATCCCCCCAACTTCTATGCGTTTTGGCACGTTTTGCGGGCGTCAAATTCAAAATGAGAGAATATTTGTAATATAATATATTATTTATTAGGGGCAATTTAGGACTGGTAATGAGTTAGAAATTTGATTATTATCATGATTTGGTCCAAATGCAGCATGCGGGAAAGGCCGAGTGTTTGAGGAGTAAAGATGATCAGAGGAACTCCAGTTTATCACCCAATGTTTAGAAACAATGTTCCTCAAAGAAAGAATCAAATTGATTTTTAGATATATATTTTTTTTTTTCCCTTTAAAGAGCATAATAGCATTAAATCATTCAGAATCAGGAGGAATTTCAGTAAACAAGCCCACCTATCGAAGGCAGATACGGTGCTGAGAGTCAGGAGGAGGTACAGCAGAGACTGTGCTGGATAAACCAAGCTGTGATACTGCTGGAGTAGATTAGATAACGTCTTTAGCTCCTCCCCAGCCAGGACATAAAGCACAATGATGTTCCACACAGCACAGCCGGACAGAAAACCATGAGAGAAAAGACCAATGATCCTGTGATAGGCAAAAAGGAGCCGTTATTTTAACATGAACTGGGGTTTAATAGAGGGAAGGACCGGTCAGGAAGGGAGGCATGGTGAAGCAAGTGACAAATGTTAATGAATAAAGAAAGTAAAAAAAAGAAAGAGAAAACGACAAGGGGTAGGAAGAAAAAGACAGACAAAAGACATGTAGAAAGGAAAAAAGAAAGAAAGAAAGACAGACAAAAAGTAAAAAAAAAAAGGAAAGACAAAGGACAGAAAAACTTTTCTTAACGTCAAAAGGGTAAAAAGAAACAAAGAAAGAGAGACAGACAAAAGGTAGAAAGAAAGAAAAAAGAAAACAAGAAGAGACAAAAGGTAGAAAGAAAGAAGGCAAGACAGACAAACAAAAGAAAGAAACAGTTTGGAAAGAAAGATTGAAAGACAAGGGGCAGGAAGAAAAAGACAGACAAAAGACATGTAGAAAGGAAGAAAAAAGAAAAGCAAGCAAGCAAGAGAAAGAACGTAAGAAATACAGAAAGACAGGCAGACAAAAAGATTTTAATAAAGAAAGAAAGAAAAACATAGGGCAGAAACTTTCCTTAAAGTCAAAAGAGAGAAAGGAAGAAAGAAAGGAAAAAAAGAAAGGCAGACAAACAGGTAAAAAGAGAGAAAGAAACAAACAAACAAACAAAAAAAGAAAGAAAGACAAAGGGTAGAAATAATCTTTTCTTAAACTCAAAAGAGTATAACAAAACAAAGAAAGAAAAACAAAGGGCAGAAACTTTCCTTAAAGTCAAAAGAAAGAATGAAATAAAAAACAAAACAAAGAAAGACAGACAGACAAAAATGTTTAAAAAAAAAAAAAGAAAGAAAGACAAAGGGCAGAAAAACTTTTCTTAAAATCAAAAGGGTAAAAAGAAGCAAAGAAAAAAGAGACAGACAAAAAGTGGAAAGAAAGAAAAAAGAAAACAAGAAAGACAAAAGGTAGAAAGAAAGAAGGCAAGACACAGACAGACAGACAAAAGAAAGAAACAGTTTAGAGTTGGAAAGTAAGAAAAAATAAATAAATAAATATAGACAGACAAAACGGTAGAATAAAAGAAGGCAAGAAAGAAGGAAAGACACAGACAGACAGACAGACAGACAGACGGACAGACAGACGGACAGACTGCCCTCAACCTTGTGAACGTGTTCCAAAATCTAGTGGAAGGATCTATTTTTAAAAAAACGATGTGCAGAAAGACGCATTTTACATCTTGGTTCCTGGTTCCTGCTGCTGCTCATCGGATTTGCATTGGATTTTCTCTCAGAGAAAAACTAGGTTTAAAAAGACGGTGTTAAAAAAAAAAAGTGGTCTCGTATCTCGTAGTGAATTTGCACTCTCTCTGCATGCACGTTTAAAAATGGCAAACGTAACTAGTTACCGCAGCTTTCTTACCTGAAGCCGCTGTGGACCCTCAGGGCCAGGTCCCTGGTGCTCCACCTGGGTCTCAGCTCCATGAACTCCTCCAAATGCTCATGACCCAGGTCCAGCCGATCTGCAAAGCAAAAGCAGGGTTTGGAGCCTCTCCCAGAACTCATGGGCCAGTCCATCACCGCAGACCTTAACTATAGGACCCGACCTTCATACCCAGCCCGGGGTTCGAAACAAGGACCTCAAAGGACTGCGTGTTTACACTGGTGACCCACAGGAACATCCCTATGAGTTCACTGGAATTGGGAATAGTTTTAGCCCTCCTCCAAGCACGTTTATCTTTTGCAGCGACTCCGTTCTCCACGTGTCCAATGAGAGACAGAGCTCCGGTTTGGTCATCCGGCCTTTGAGTGTAAGCTTGGTTTGTGCTTTAATCAAAACTCACCTCAACCATCTGAGTTTAGATCAGGGACGCACCGATACCGACACATGAACTTTGCGTATTGCATATCGGTCGATACCCAATATCGAATCGGCAAACCGTACACCTGTAACGTGCGTTAAAAGTTACTTTACCGCCTAAAAAAAAAAAAACTATCGCAAATGAACACTTCGATAGAAAAGTATGTGAGCTTTTATTTGTTTTCATTTGCGGGGACATCATTGCACCGGGATCCTTCATCCTGGTCATGATGTGAACCGAGTGAGGGAGATTTGGGGACCCTGCATTAGAATCACTGATGATTTCTGAAGTCGATACGTGCGTAATCGGACGCTCACGGTTTCTTTCCACAAACACCCTGCTGAGCGGCTGGCTGTGAGCCAGGGGGGCCGAGAACAAAAAACGATGAGAGACGGGAGCGCGTGCATCTGCAACAAAGCCATAGTCCTCTGCTTCCAGATCGCTGGGGTGCCGATGGACTGCAATCTTCGATTTCCTAAAAAAAAAAAAAGTAAAGAAAAGGAAAGAAAGAATACGACCCTATGACTGTTTGCTTCTTTTACTAAGAAATTTGATTCAATTTACAAACTTTCCCGTCATAATATTACGCATGACGAGTCGAGACGTTATAGCTCTGGGATGTTATTAGACTGTCAGTGAACAGTCTGTTCTCGTACTGGACATGCCCGGGATTCCTGAGAGCTCTCAGACTTTTGCCCTGTCATTTTTCTCACCTCTTTCTTTTGGATTTCCTAACACTTTCCCCTCCTTCTGGGTGTGTTTGTCGTGCGTCCCCATTTAAGTCGCGCTCCCGTTCCAGGTCTGCAGAGATAAGATGTACAGGAGGAAAGACCACGAGAGGGACCGACGGCACGCGAGACAGAATCACCACGCTTACCGAGAGCTTTCTTTCTTTTCTTCTTTCTGTGCTGATGTGCTGGTACATCTTGAGGACCAGGAGGAGGAGGAGGATCCCTGCTCTCGGACGGATTTCTTCTGGCCTGGAGCTTCATATCAGCACCAGGTTCTGTCTCTACACAGGAAGCACACGCATGCACCCGAATCACCGAGAGAGTTCACAAAACCATCTGAACGCAAAAAGCTCTTACCCTCTGCCTCTTGCACTCCGTTCACGCCTTTCTTTGACTTTTTCTTCTTGGGTTTGGAAGTTGGCATCTCGTCTGCGTGTAAGACAGGCCGACTTTTAGCCTACAATCGTTTTTGTTATTCCTGTATTATGACATTATTACTGTTGTTATAAGTATTCCTAAAACATCATAAAAATCACAACCATTTTAAAAGTGATTACCTAATAAATACATTAAGTAAAGAATTAATTGAGCAATTTAAATTTCTGGGTTTTTAAATATATATTCACATAAAACATACAGTATATACTGTATATGAGCACACGTATCTCTGACAACATTCAAACGTTTTAAGCAATATCATTTTATTTTCCGTACAAAATATTGGCAGGAAACAGCCTTTAATAGCTTATTTTAGAAACATGATATCACATCTATTCGTTTCCTCCCTGCTTGCGGATAAGAAACGTTTCAGTTTTGTCACAGGCGTTATTAAAGATTATTATGAGCACTAGTGGTAGATTTTTAGACTATTTCGTATGTTACCCATCGTTCCTGATGCAAAACATAATCGAATCAAAAACACCAGCCAATATGCAAACCAGTGTCCACATGATTTCTAACATCGCTCACATGCCGCCCGTAAAATAATAACCTACAAAATAATCTACACACGCCGACTAAAGCCGGATATTTAGCTACCACAGGCCTTGATCTGCTATTAAATAATAAGAAAATGCCTTACTGTCTGACTGTCTTGTTTGCTTCCCATCAGGTCCAGGTTATAATCATGGTGCTGAACCAGGCCCTGTGCAGTCAGGAGTTTAACCCTCTAATCCTGGCTAAATCCACACAGGAGGGAATTACCCAGACACAGGGGCTTGTGTGCCCTGAGGACATGTTAAACCATTAGATTACATATGGTGTGTAAAGAAAATATTCTGCAATAACACCGAATATCACATGGCATGCTGATCTGCTGGAGTTTCCACTGCCCAACAGAAGTCACTTTTCCAGTGCTTGTGCACACATTTCGGTATCTTGAGTGCCCACGAACCCAGAAACTGTCAAATCAGACAACAAGGTCATTTATTTGTGGGATTCCTAGATCCGTAAGCACGAGGAAAAGTTTATTTGACGCCACGTCGTGTGCTAAACCAGTCTGAGCTGGTTAGCAAGATAACGTCTTAAGCCTGGAAGTAGCCTATACTGGCCACAAAAAACGCAAGAAATATCCCCGCGTTTGGTTTATTATGTCACAAACATAGTAGTAAAGCAGCACTGAAAAGTTTTAACGTGCTTTCGGACTCAAATCGTCGTTCGCGCTTCGATCGAAGCCGTACGAGTTAGTCCAAAAAAAAAGAGTCGATTCTTTGATTTGAGCCAGTACAAAGGAATCGATTCCTCACGGCGACGCTAGGTTAGCTGCGTTAGCTCCCGTAAACCGCCCGTTACTTAATTGAATGTTTAAGGAGCGTTACTAAAACATTAATATAAGTGTGTAAATCGTCAGGACAAACGGTGGTGACGTCCGTGAGGGGCTTTACGTCCAATAAAACACGAAGTGAATCTTTGAATATTTGTATTCATTTGCGAAAAGGGCTGAATCTGTGTGATCTAAATAGTTTGACGTGATATAAATGGTTAAAATGTTTGATAAGGAAGCTAGTTCTCGACTATGGGTTCACAATGGACAGACCATACAAGCATAAAGGTTGATTAACAATGCTGTAGCCTTGGCCTTAAAGCCTCATTAATGGTAATAATACAGAACAATAACAACAACGGGATGAAACAGTGGTTAGAGCTATCCTCTCACGCCCCAGTGTCCCGGGTTTCGACTCCCGGGACGGTAGCAGCCTGGCGTCTGTTTGTTATTTGGATCTGTTTTCAGAAATCACGATCTGCGAAAATATCAAAATGAAAGCTAACCCTTCTGAGACATCATGCACAATAATACACTTTGGATATTCTACATTCATATCTCCTTTACATTTGGTCCTGCTTAGGTGTGTGTGGGTGTGTGTGTGTGTGTGTAAACTGAATTCCAGGGTTCATGGTTCATCAAGACTAATCCAGCTGGCTGGAATCCATTGCTCTTGCTCCTGAGCATGCTTGATGCTGTTCAGAAGATCCATGCATGCCTCCTGCAGCTGGTCGTTTACAATCACGCGGTCAAAGAACTGACCGTACTGGTCCTCCATGATCCGTTCTCCATCTTTGATCTCTTTAAAATCGTCGTCCTGCATCAGGCGGAGCGTTGTTATTATAACACAAAAAGAAGAGAAAATTACAACCAACCAAGTGAGCGATTGAGACCGACGGCTTTCTTACTCTGAACGCTCTCTTAAAGAACAGATTTTGGCCTCTTCTCGTCAGCCTCATGCGTTCGATGGACGGAGGTTTCACGAAGATGACATAAGGCTTCAATTCCTTGGTCCTCAAAGTGCGTAGGCACTGCGATAAAAAGAAACGGATGCTTCATTTCCTCCACCGTTAGCCCCGAGTTTACATTTCAACCCTGTTATCTAAATGCGAGACGTTCAAGGAAATGAATATTTGTATAAAGGGAGCATCTTATGAGAATATCTCTACCCCATTCAGCACCTTTTAAACGCGTTTAGGAAGTGGAAGGTGCAGGTAGAGGCAAACTAATATTCCGAATCCAGGCTTTCAGGGCAGGATTTGATTTCTCAGGATTATTTTCAGACCATAGCAGGAATTAAAATAGCTGGATTTGGATTAAAAATCAGATTCCGGTTTGACTTTGTTTAGTGATTAAACTGACATGAGGTTCGATGTCAATCACGCAGATCTTCCCGTCGTCTAGAACACCCTTTACAGAGTCAAAGCAGATGCCGTACAGGTGAGAGTTATACTCGCCATATTCAATGAACCTGCACGAAATAAACAGAACGACAGACATCACAACCCTGTACACGAACGGAAATGAATCAACTGGGATGCAGTTTATTTACCTGTGGTTACTGATCATGAGCTTAAACGTTTCTCTGGTGATAAAGTGATATTCCCGCCCGTTGAACTCATCAAATTTCAAGGGCCGTGTGGTGTCTGGAACAGAGGCATGGACACGAAATCTCATAAAGCGTATCAAACATTTTCAGTATGCACTGTACATACTGTACAACAGAGGGGGTCAGAAGATAGAAACGCCCCAGTGAGGAAGAGGAAACATCGGAGAGGAGTACTACTAGTGTTTATTTGGCTCCGTAGAAGAAAGAAACGGTTGTGGGTTCGCTGCGTTCTCAGCTTGAGAAAGGAGCTCAGGGTATTCCACCATGCCACCTTGGAGCTCTGACAGGACAGGATCACCAGCAGTTAGAGGAATACTTAAGTGTTGTTGACGGTTTACTTTGTATAGTATTGGGACACCTAGACGTTACGCATAGAGCTCTGGAACATTTTCGTAGCTACTCAAGCCGTACATTACGTGTTCCCTTCACGGGGCCTGGGCCAAGCCCTGCAGCTCTCCTGGACCACGGTGCAGGTAGGTAGTCATGGTGCACACGCTGGGCGAATTGCCTTTTATTTCTTTTATGATACAACAGGCGTCCTGAGCACCTCTTTCAGCATCGTCATTCGATGAATTCAATCCAATGCAGGAATATAAACGGCATTCTTACGGGGCACTGGTCCTTGAAAGGTTCTGGGGTAGAGTTTGATCAGCGTCCTGCGCAATTCATTCACACCGACCCCTGATGGACCTGAAGCACACAAAGGGGAAACGGCGCTATATGAAGGTTCCTGTCGTGTTTCACCCAGAGGAGGTGGATTCTACGCAATGTCTTCCTGTAAACTGATACTGTATGTGCAGCGAGAGGACGTGACGCGCCTCGGGCGTGCCTGTACCTGGTCGTGGTCTCACCCGTAAGGACGATGAGGCGAGGAGGATCGGTGATGCTCCTCTGGTAGGCGAGGATCTCCTCATAGGGCCTGGATGAGGCAGTTTGGCAGGGGGCGCAGGACGGCCTCCTCACGCTGCGAGCTCTTCTCCTACACACGCGCAGGCTGTGACGAAACCCAGCTGTACACGAAACGACAGTCAAAACCAGATCTCACGTTATTGGCTCGCTCTCTCTGTTCGGCGGCAGGCCTGCAGAATCCCAGCCTGTTCCCTTTTTGAAGCCCCGTGAAGCTGTCTTGGCTCTGTTCGATCGTCCTGACGTCCTGAAGCAGTGTAGCACATCCTGATGTTCTCTGAAGTTACCCATTAAACCGTCAGAGCCGTGAGGACCTCTGAGACGCGAGGGAGAGGCCGAACACCAGACCGAACCAGGACGGACCTCACCTCACCTCACCTCACTCCAGATGAGACATGGGATATGACCCCGAGGGAGTGGCTCAGCAGTGGAGCACTGGTTCGTAGCTCACGTACGCGACTCAAAAAGGGAGCAAACGAGCTTGGGTGGCTCAGAAGGTAAATCGTTTTTTCAGGTAATATTCTCATCGTTCGGTTTAACACCAAATACGGTAAACCTCTATATAAATAACTCCAATTCAATCAAACGTACTAACCCACATAGAAGCCGTCCACGAGTCTGCCGTGGTCATCCTCCTCTGGGACGGAAGCATCAGGGGAAATCCAGAACCATGAGCCATGCGACAGTTAGATAAACCGATTAGGTTTGATGTTTCAGTGGGACTGATAGCAGCGTGACCACAGACTCCTGACCTGTAGCTCGGGGCTGAGCCAGTACTTGTTCCTGTCAAATTTATCTTCTAATAAATGGTAATTTATCTCAATTATAAGGCCTAGGGCAACAGTGGCATGGAAAAACTCCCGAAACGGTTAAAGGAGGAAACCCCAACGTCCTTGGGTGGCCCAGATGTCATGAGTAAGAATTCAATTTAGCTATGAGGTCACATACTCTCCGGCAAGCAGAGTACCGTCGAATATGGACCCCCCCCCAGGGCGTCCCCAGGTTTGGCACAAGGCTAAGGGCTGGGTCGAGCTAAAGGGGACAGCACAGAGACAAGGTCCAGAGGCCGGGGTCACAAAAGCGCTCTTGAAGGCAGCCCAAGCGAAGGTTCCTAAGACAAAGTCGGAGAGGTTCACAAGAGCGTTCCTAAAGGCAATCTTTCTCCACCAAAGAAACAAAACCCAGAAAAAGAAGCTCTGGAATATCCTGAGACCATCTTAATTGTAATTTTAACGTAATTCGTCATCCTAACGTAGGCTACGCTACGTTTGTTTGCGTCTTATTAATCGGTTTAGAGGACAGCAAATGAGGATCTTTTCGCTTTTTTTTTTTTCAGTTCAAATGACTGCTAGGCACACGACTTAATTCTCTATTGTCGCTGAAATGTATGATCAGGAGGCGTCAGAGGGTCTTCGCCGTCCTTCATGTCTCCGAAACCCACAACACGTCATTCGAAAGGCTTTCAAACTTTTGGTTGGAGAAAAAAAAAAAAACCTTAAGAATTAACGTTTGCTTAGAATTGTTCTTCAGAAAAGAGGTAAGAAGAACTAAGATGATTTTAGAGAAGTGATTAGAAGGATCACCTTTCCTATCGAAGCCACAGGGAAGGGACTAAGGGTTACAAGGTACAAGGCCCACTCAGGGTCAGGGCTGGGTCTTCAGTCACATGAATCAGACCAGGGGTGCCCCCTGTCCCGCTGATTTGGAGTGAAAGTGGGACATAAAAATACACCTCCATCCGAATCCAACTTACCTACCATATTCAAACGCTTCTTCATCTGCAAACAGGTACACACTCGGATCAGACCCAGTATTTCAGACCCGTCGTTTAAAAGAGAAGATCCGGACCTGACCTGATTCCAAGTCGTCCCCTTTAAAAGCTTCTTCTTCTTTTTCCTCCCCTGCAACACAGTAAAAAGATCCTCCAGTTGTTCATATCAGCGTTAAATACAAAACTCAAACAAAGAGGCGAAACACTGCACGCTGTGGCATGCCTTTGATTTAACTGAGAAGTTATTAGATGTTTAGAAACACCAATTAACCCAAGAGGCACGTTTTTGGACTGTGGGAGGAAACCGGAGTACAAGGAGTTTGTCTGTCTATTAATTAATGACTCAATCGATAAGTCTGTAAGGCTTTTATTTTGTGACTCACTGTGTGTGTGTGTGTGTGTGTGTGTGTGTGTGTGTGTGTGTGTGTGTGTGTGTGTGTGTGTGTGTGTGTGTGTGTGTCCTACGGAGGAGTGGCGCCCCGTCTAGGGGCACCGGCTGGCCAGCGACCCCGTGTGGATTAAGCAAAGGATAATGAATGGATGAATGAATGAAAAAGCTTTTATGTTTATCCATTTCACGCCCAAATGACAGAAAACTAGCACGACTGACAGGAAAAGGGAATTTGTGTTTTCCGTTAAGGTTTTCTGCCGTTTTCTGAGGCACACACACACACACACACACACACACACACACACACACACAGGAATGACTATTTGGTGCGGCGCAGTGCTGCACTAAACGCTTTAGTATTGCATTTTTTGTCGAAATGATTGTTTCTATGAATGAATGAATAAATGGTGCTCCACACAAGGTGTGAGGAGGACCATAAAAGGTTTACCCGACCTAAAAAATAGGCACCAAATACACCAGCACCATTGAAAAAGGTCAATATTTACCAACGTCAGCTGCTTTTACTTTCGTTAGGTGCAGTAAAAAAAAAAAAGAAAAAAAGAAAACAAATTCATTGTTGGTTAGACGATGTAGTACCAGTTTATTATGGGCTGTACGACAGGCCTTTAAAACCCCTATGTGGAGCAGAGGAACACCCCCCGAAATGTGAGTACTTACATGCTTTGATACACGTGTGAGCCTGATAGGGCTGAGACCACCAGAACTCCCTGTGCCTGCTACCGAAAAACCATAAAGAGAGAGAAAAACCAAAACCATAAAGGGATTCTTAACGAAGAGCACTCCTGGCATCACTGTTCCACTTTTATACGCGTTCTCTCTGTTCATATCTGCTTATTTCGTAAACCTAACAAGGTTTCTTCCTTATAACGTTTAGGGATTTTCCTTCCCACTGCCTCAGTTTTAAACAACAGACCATAATTATCGATTCTAATCGTCGACGTTTTGGATGCCAGTGCAATCGTACCGAGCATTACCACAGGTTATAGTATACTGGAATGACATTATTATACTGGTGCGTAGGCGTGTCTGGGGTGCTCCAGCACACCCGCTTTGAGTCCCAGCAACCCTAAGAACGAGCAGAAAGTCGTTAAAGGAATGCATTGTAAACACCGATCTTACGCCAAAGCTGCAATTAAAAAGAACGATTACGTTCGCTGGCGTTTCTAAACGAGAAAAAATTCTGATCGAAGTAAATCTAATGGAAGCTGCGATTCGATTTACAGCCTTAAGCCTCTGCTTTTAGTCATTTCTTGTGATTGCAGGGCACTAAAGTTCGTCCCAAAGGGGAAAACGTGGGCAAAAACCCTAAGAAAATCAAATCATGAGCCCGGTGTTGCGAGTTAAACCGTGAGCAGAATGTAAATAAATTAGCGCTAACGGCTCAGATAACAAATAACGCCTTTAAAACAGCGCATGCTACGGATTAGAAGGTACAGGAACAGTCTGTTCTCATTGTGGATGTGTTGGGTTAAAGGAGCAGCACTGGAGCCCTGCCTACCAATGGGCACGCCGGTGTCCGAACCGCTTGGCGCCGCCGTTTTACCTTTTGAAATGGTTGGTAGAAGGCACGAGTCCCGCACAGGTGCTGGTGTTACGCAGCTGTCTAGCTTGCCACCAGCGAGGGTCTGTTTGGCACACGATCTCCAGCAGGTCCCTCCGTCTAAAGGCCAGTCCTGCGGCCGGGCACGGGATGGACGGGTCCCTCAGAGGGTTGTAATCCAGCATGGCTCTCACATAAAGCTGAGGAGAGAGAGGGGTGATGACAAACCGGTACGGAATGAGAAAGAAATAAAGCTCACAGATTCCATGTTACAGCCTCCTGGTTGGCGTTAGACTGCGGCGGAGTCGGGATCACTTTGAACGTCGCGGTTCCTTCGGAACGCGTCTGAAAATGAACCGAAATGAAACCAAAATGCACGGCAGGAATACAAAATACAAAACTTTATTAGTCTCTCGTTCTCCACACAGTGATTTCTAATGGCTTACCAAGATCTGAATGACCTGCTCAGGATCCAGACCTTCCACAGGATCACCGTTCACTTCCAACAGCTTATCACCGGCATGGAGGAGACCTGACACACACACACACACACACACACACACACACACACACACACACACACACACACACACACACACACACACACACACATTCTCACAGAGAGAATGAGAAAGAGAGAGAGAACTCTATTGAGGTCTACACACTCAGAACAAACACATTCATTCAGTGTAAAGCCTTACAACACATGGCAGAGCAAATCACACTAAATATCTTCATATTTGCCCCAGCTCTGCACTGTATCAGCCTGTAATTATGAATGAAGAGAGCAGTTTAATTAGTCGCTCTGCCTCTGCCTCTAGCAGGGATTTAATTAACGAGGTGGCTGACATAATTAACTGGGGATGGAATGCTGATTCTCATACAACACCTTATGTTAACATTATAACACAGGCGCGCAGACTTGCACATACACACACATACACGCACAAATACTTGGGTGGTGGAATATTCAAAACACTGCAGTGACAATGATGTGGTGGTGGTGTGTTAGTGTGTTGCACTGATACGAGTGGATCAGACACAGCAGGGCTACTGGAGCTTTAAACCACATCGGTGCAGTTGCTGGGCTGAAAATAGTCCACTAGCCAAAAATGTAGAGTCACCAGAATCCTGTAGGGATGTGTCCTCTGAGCACTGATGATCTAATGTCTCTTACTTTAGAACTACAAGATGGAGCAATAAGATGAATTTCTCTAATGAAGTGGATAGTGATTGAACAGTCATTTAAAACTTCAGCAGCACTTCTTTGACTGATCCAGTTGTACCAGAATAACTCGCATTAACACCACCATCAGATCAGCGTCACTGCAGTGCGAGAATGATCCACCACCAAAATAGTACCTGATATGTGCAGGTCCTGTGGGTAATCTGTCCATTAGAGAACAGAGTAAGGGGGACAACATACTGTAATCCATCTGTTGCTCTGCATCCACCTTCAACCCTGCTGATACATGTATCCCAACAGAGCAGTGCTGCTGGAGTTTTTAAACACATCAGTGTCACTGCAGGACTAAGGATAGTATCCTATGCAAAATATCCAGCGATATTTGGGGTGGTCTTTGGCCACTGCTGAAGGATTAGACGATGAATAACACAAACAATGTAGCAACTGATGAGCTACTGATGTCTCTAACTTTCTATATACAAAGTAAACCAATGAGGTATAGCTGTAGCATATAGCTATAGGCATATAGCTTCTCTGTTCTTAATTCTCTGAATTCATAGATTCAGCAAGGTCCTTGAAACATTCCTTTGATATTTTAATCCATATTGATGTTATGTGCTGACGTCACTTAAATCACCTTTCTTTCCCATTCTAACTTCAGCGAGTTTCCATTGAGTTTCTGCCATGTGATTGGCTGACTACAAATGTGTGTCAGCGAGCAGTTATATAATAAAGTGGCCAACGAGTGTAAATCTATAAATGTTATGGTTCCAACAAGTCAGTTTCATCAACTTTCTGCACTGCTGTCCTAATAACAAAGGTCATTATGAATTGATTTGTCACTTTGATTGAGAACTTGGCTGGCCTGAATATAACCGTGACCAAACTCCATCAGACACCTTGAAAATGCACTGGAATGCCAAATATGAACAAAAGCTCACGGTCTACCATTTACATTTAGTCATGTAGCAAACATGCTTATCCAGAGTGACTTACAAATGACACAACTTTACAATTCAAGCAATTGTGAGTTAAAGGCCTTGCTCAAGGACCCAACTGTGGCAGACAGGTGGGACGATCTCACAGGCATGTTCCAAAATCAAGTGGAAAGCCAGGTTAGAAGACCCGATACTGTTTTTATCTGTCTGTCTGTCTATCTATCTATCTATCTATCTATCTATCTATCTATCTATCTATCTATCTATCTATCTATCTATCTATCTATCTATATATAGATTAACACTCCATGTTTTAATGAGTTACTTTTTACCACACACACACATACTGTATGTATTAACACATACGTAAACAGAAAAATAGAAACACAGAGAGGGAGACACAGAAAGAGAGAGCGCCTTGTGACAGCGTAATGGATAGGATCTCTGTGGAGGAGACTGTCAAACCCGACCACCCTAATCAGAGAGGAAGATAAAGGAGAAAATAATGAGTGTCAGGTTGGGCCTTTCAAAGACCAACAAAAGAGCTGAGGATCAGATAGGACAACACAATGTAGGGGGAAGAGGGGAGGGCAAGGGAGGACAGAGAAGGAGAGAGGAGAAAAGAGGAGAAGGGAGTAAAGGAGAGGAGAAATGGAGAGTACAGGAGGAGGAGAAAGAAGCAGCAAGGAGACATGGAAAGAAGGAGTTGAATAGATGCAGTCTGCCAATGCATAAACACTACGTAACAATCATTACACATTACAAAAATGGAAAACGCTGAACATTGGGTAGAGCAGGATAAAAAAACTCTTTATTGTAGATCACTTGGACATTAATACATGTATAAAAACTATATAACTATAACTATGTAAAGAAGAAAATCTGCAGCAAAAAACCCCTACATGATTACAATAAGCAATGTGTCAGCCATTCATTTTGCCTCAGCATCACGCCTCAGGGCCAGACCAGACTCATTACCTCACTCACAGAATAATAATAAAATAATAATAAGTACACCTTATATAGGAACATTAAGTAGCACCTTTCACAAACCTAATGACACATTACAAAGAGGGAAAAATAACACTAAAGCACAGGAGTAGTAAGGTTTTAAGTTTAAAAGGAGTGAGTCATAAAAGGTAGAGAGTCATGAAGAGATTGTGGTAGGGAATGGATTTGGATGTAGTGACTCAGTAGTTAAAGTGCCGGTCTATGGACCAGAAGGTCTAGAATTCAAATCCAACCTCTACCAAGGACTTTCCAAGGACTTGAGCAAGGTACATGATCAACAACAGTTCTGTAAGTTGTAAGTCACTCTGGATAAGGGCGTCCAGTAAATATAATTCCAAAGTTTGGGAGCAGTTGCACTGACAGACTTACCACCCATTGTTCAGAGGCAGTGAGAGGGGCTTTATGAATTAGGGAGTTCACTAAGATAAAGACCAAATGGGCTTGAAGGGCAGTGAAAGTTAGAAGGAGAAGTATGTGTTTGATACAGGCTGATAACGTGATCCAATGGAGGATGTGAGTGATGCGTAACAGTAAGTTTAATGAAAGTAAGGTTTCTGGCTGATGAATTCAAATTGAACTTACTACATCACATGCAATCATATCCCTTTATCATGCCAAAACCAGCCTTGAATAGATTCCAAGCCTATATTGTCACATGCTGCATCTATTGATTGACTGAGATTTTCCTGGGTAGGTTTCGGTCACCCCTCTATGCAGAGAAAAATTCAATAAGATTAAGGAAGAAAGAGTATGTTGGGACTCACATATTGGTAAACCATTAACTAATTCTTGAACACTGGGAAAGTTTTTCCATTCATTAGAAATCAGAGTACCCAGAGAAAACTCAGAGACATACAAACTTACAGGTGCAGCCTAGGATTGGGACCTACCCGGGAATCTCAGAACTGTGAGGCAACAGTGACAACTGCACCACTGGGCTGTCTACTGGACGTTCACATTGTTTCAAATTGCAACATACATGGGATGCGCTGCTTACTCATGACCTTACTGATCGTGTCTAAGCAAATCATTCCATAGACCATCTTGAAATTTTGTCAGTGTTGTTTGGCTTTTAAGTCACATGGCAGTGGAAAACCCCATAGTTGCTGATTGCAGCACACATGGTCACTTTGTTGCCATGCGGCCCAAACACCTCTATGATGGTGCGTCGACCAATTATGTTGTGACCTCGCCTTCTTCTCTTCTTGAGATTGGACACAGCTTCATCCAGGAAGATGCATGATACCTCTCCTTGGAGTCCAATGCAGATATTCTCTGTTAACAGGAAAATTTAATTAAAATTAGTTTTGTAAATGACTTAGCATGACAGGCTTTATGTACACACACATGTGGTGAGTTACACACAGTACAATATAAATATAGGTTGTGGATATATATATATATATATATATATTTATATTTATATATTTAATAACCATATCAAAAAGGTCTTCTGTTGTTGAGAGAATATATGTGTCCTTCCACCCTCATGTGCCAGATAGTTCTGTTAGATTGTTTGTTAGTTGTTTATTATTAGTGTTAATGTTGCTTTTAGGATGAATAGCGATTCACAACTGTGAAAGGAAACAGGAGCACCTGGAGTAAACCCAAGGAGACATGGAAAGTGTGGAGTGCACAGTCAGGATCAAACAGGGGATGCTCAAATTGTGAGGCAACTGCACTAACCATTTTGCCACTGTGCTGCCTTAATATTGTTAGAAGTGTAGATAGTTCTAATACTGTAAGGAAGACTGTCCCTGTCCACTGTCTGGATATACTTAGACATGGTCTGTGACTGTAGCTCTGATTTCATCTGAGATAATCTCCCTTGCTCTTCTTCGTTGTCTTCCTCGTCCACCACCCCTGACTTACACTCGTCTTCTGCCCTCCAATGTGCCATTTGTATTTGACCTGGCTTTATATCCTACTTACTGACTGTGTTCAACAAATCACTGATTGGATATGTGCACTCAATTTTAAGTGGTGGTTAGTTAACAATAACAACAGTGTTAGTTGTGTTCAACTAAATTTTGGGGCCTGTGTGAGTCATTGTGGGTCAAAGAGCACCAGAGTCCTTAATGTGTTTGTGAAGGAGAACATGTTTTCAAGTCCAATCAAGTTGTTTTGACAGTTGACGTTTTTGTCTCGAAAATGGGGTTTTGTGGTTAAGCAATTCAGAAAGCCTGTAATATGAGAGTAGGTAATGTGCAAATAGGACACATGGAAAGGAGAAGTGGAGAGGAGAGGTGCAAAAGAGTAGAGGTGTGAAAACGAGATGTGGATAGGACAGCTGAAGAGGAGGATTGGAGTGAAGTGTAAAGGAGGAAAGAAATAAAGCGGAGTGGAGAGAAGTGGAAAGGGAAGAAACATGTGAGACAGGAGAATAGAGGAAAATGACAGAGAGAATTAACAAATGAGAAGAGATGACTGGAGGAGAGAAGAAGAGTGGAGCAAAGATGATGTGAAGTGGAAAAGAGAGAAGTAGAGTAAAGAAGAGAAGGAAGAGGAGATGGAGGTGGAGGTGGAGATGAGAAGGAGAGTGAGGAGGAGAAAATTGGGCACTGAATGTAGATTTGGACAGAATATAGACCAAACATTTAGCTGCAGTGCTGCAGATAAATATATTATCCATATATCTATAGTTCAATGATATTAAAGGTACCTCAGGCAGGAGGTTTGGTGGATATCACCAGTTCAATACTAGGGTGGAGCGGCCTGGGTCCTTTCTGTGTGGAGTCCTTCCCTGTTTCTGCTCCAGTTACTCCGGGTACTCTGGTTTCCTCCCACAGTCCAAAGACATGTGTGTTAGGTTAATTGATGTCTCTAAAGTGGCCCTAAGGATGTGACTGTGTGTATGACTGTGTATGTGTGCCCTACGATGGATTAGTGCTCCGTCTAGAGTTGTTCCTGTACTTGCGCCCAGAGGCACCGGCTGGCCCGCAACCCCATGTGGATTAAACAGAAGATAATGAATGAATTAATAAATAAAGGCAGCTCTAACATACCCCTGTGAAGGCAGCTCTAACATACCCCACAGAGGAAATAGTTACATTACATTCAAATAGCACAGGCACATTTTAGGAAACAGAGCAAATGAGATCACAGTGACATTTGCAACTTCAACATTAAAATAAAACAAAACCAATTATAGAAATTGATCATATTGTGAAATTGCTCAAAGGTGGCAAGAAAGCGGACTTTGTATGAGTCACAGAGTATGGCAGGTTTGAGCGGTGGCTGTAGACTCTGTGAACTCCAGATGAACAGCAGAGCAGCATTGTAAGCTGAGCTGACGGAAAATAGCCCCTAATTAAAGACATGACAGCCGGTACTATCATATTCAGCCACCTGCTTAATAATACAGAAAAAATTAAAGGGAATATGTACCGCCCCTTCCCTTCTCCCATTTATATTTAATAACCTGTTCACTTCCCCTGGAAGGTTCGGCAGAGATGATGAGCCTAGAGGTGCGGCTAAGCAGTCCACTCCACATGCTGAACTTATAGTGACATATTGGTGCAAAAAGCATTTTCCTTCCAGCAATTAGCAAGAGGCAAAGCTAAACTGGAAAAGGATGAGGAGACAGAGAGCGAAGGACAGAAGAGAAATGAAACTGCAAGGGCCACACAAAGCATTTAAAGCCAATGGCTTTCTTTTCTGACAGAGAAAGGTCATTATCTGATAGATTTCAGAGCCAGACCCGGCATTATTGTTCAGATAGACAGTAACAACCCTAGAACAGCCTGGGAACGGGACACTCAACACCACCACAATCATCCATGAGAAAATGTTCAGAAGCTGAGGACAACATTCCTAATCTTCCCCTATCAGCCACCGAATCAGGTACAAACAGCCATTCAGAGAGAGAGACTAGACTTAGAAGATCACCACCTTTATCAGCATTAGTATATCATCATCAATCATGATTATGTACCCAGTCATCACATGAAATGACCTCCTCTCAGAGATCGAAAGATACACAGCGCTGTAAGATAAACTAGTACATCCTGTACAAACGTCTGATTTGACAATCACAGGGTACATAATAGTGCTTATGTAATATATCTTGATGTCCAATCAATAAGTTATTACATAGAATTCAATTGATAACCAGAAAAGTAAAAGTTTCTATATCCATCTTGTGAGCAGAAATCCACCTCAGGAGTATTAGATGCTGCTGAATTTTATATGCTTTTAGTTTAAGACATAATGCTACTTCATATAACATTGAGCATCAAAATTGTAATTGTTTTTGTCTGCAAACTAAAATACACTGCTCACAAAATTAGGGGATATTTCATTATGGGATATTTGATTTTGAGCGACATAGGTGGACCTTATACAATTGATGCTGAATTCAAATGTGTGTTTAGAATTTGACCATCAGGAATGGATTTTAGGTGGCAATATTTCTAAAATAACGTTATATTATGGTACTTATCAATAAGGATGGTATTATACTTAAAATAAGTAAAATAAACTAAATTGTACAATCATATCCATTTTGTCTTCTGTTTGACTCATCATACCTGTTTTTGGAATCTCTGACATAGGTCATTCCTGACTGTGAGTTACTGACCTCAAAACAGACAGTCAATTTGGAAGTTTAAGAGAGTATGGTTTGGATTTTCAGAAAGAAGAAACAATCCAAAGTATTTTTCTTCAAAAGCAATTTAAAATTTTGAGATTTTCATGTCAACTAACCGCAGATGTAGCAGAAAGAATGTGAACTAATGATGTTTCAGTGCATAATAATGATGGGTGCTGTATAAGCAGAAAATTTGACTACACAAAGCACCAGTTTCAACAGTGTGTATGTCCAGTTGTGTTTATG
The DNA here is from genome assembly GCA_034779995.1 of Parotocinclus haroldoi. Taxonomy (NCBI): domain Eukaryota; kingdom Metazoa; phylum Chordata; class Actinopteri; order Siluriformes; family Loricariidae; genus Parotocinclus; species Parotocinclus haroldoi. Next base: position 4,694 of record JAUZST010056426.1, on the reverse strand, counting down.
CAGGTCCCTATTGACTCCTTTACTCCTTTGCGTTTTCAAAAAGACACTACTTCAGTTCCAAACAGTACACAGGGACAGCATGGTGAGACTGTGGTGGCTTAGATATTATCGTACTAGACTGTGGAACAGAAGGTTCGGGGTTCAAAAAACAGCTCTTGTTGCTCCCATGTTGTTGAGCCTTTAACACACAATGACTTGGATTTTAAGACTATAACAGTTGTAAGCTGCTCTGGACAAGATGCTCTGCTAAATTACTAAATGTAATTATACATAATACCATGAAAACTCAGATGGATTTGGGGGTCAGAATCCAAAACTACAAGACTAAAACCAGCTTCTACTCCAAATCCGCCACCACACTGAACTCTGCTCTGAAATCAGTAATGACAATTCTACATATCAAGGTGAAATACTTTTCATTTGCCACTTATTTATTTATTTATTACACACCTTTTAAACAAGTGCAATATCTTTCACATATGCTAAATGGTATATTTTGGGTCCATCAAATTTATAATGTGTATGTGAACCACTGTATGAGTACCATTTTAGATGCTGCCTCAAATTGAACTTTGAGAAATATGGAAATCTATTTGGACATACTGCATAAATATGCATATAACAAAACCTTTTTTTCATGGGACAACATATGTGTTGTAAGAAATGTGCACATAAAGAGTTAAGTTAGGTTTTCACTCTAGGAGATAAAACATTTTCTTCTTATTATTTCTTGTCATTCTCACCTCACTCATTTAAACCAAGAAGCAGATTTACAGTTGGAGGAGAAAACACAACTGACACTTGATCAGCCTGTTGGGCAAAAAGGTGACACTCAATACTAATGCCAGGCTGTTGACCCTTAGCACTCACCTCACTAATACAATGTAAATAGTTAATGAATGCCCGTATACACACATCTTATATAAGTGTGCAAACTTTTCCGATTTTGCAGTTTCTCTGGAAAAAATTGAGAGGAACTATACCTACATTATACAACTCCACAAACTTATATGCATTCCCTTCTCAAGCATTTATCCAGTATTTTCTGCTCTGACACTAATACACACTAGCAACAAGTCAGCAGTGGCTTTCAGCCCAGGACCTAATAATGCCTCATGACCAACACAAGTCATGAAGGGTCACTTCAAACTACTGCATGTCTCTTCTAGCTCCGTCATCCCTGAATAGCTTTATTAGTTGTGGACTATGGGCAACTGATTCTACCTGTGCTCCGATGACTAATTAATTGCTGTTAATCTGCAACAGGATGAAATATTCAGATGATTCAGGGAAAGGCACACAGGGTCTGGAGGGTCATGTGACCCTTGAAGTCATGTGATAGGACTGTGCGAGAGGAGTCATTAGTTATCCTGATGAGCAATGGGTGCTTGGCAGACTTGGTTTCATTCCTGGCCTGACCAGGACCTAATTCCGAGGATGTTTTTTGATGGTTTATCATAATAAAAGATATGAATGAACACTGAAGCAAAGCACATTCTGTGCAAAATGGCCACATTCAGTTTTATCTATTCAAATAATACAATGTTCATTAAAAGCATCTTGGCATCACCATTCAAAATCACTGTCACTAATAACTGCATGCCCTCCACCCCTCCTGCAACATTCAAATGCACACACACACACACACACACACACGCACACACACACACACACACACACTGCTTCTCATCTCATCTACACAAATGGCCCCATGCTCTGTAGCAGTGGTGAAAACGCACACTGCACTTTCAAAAACACCTTCACTCTGTTTTCCATGGCAAAGCCTTTGAACTCCTACTTTCGAAAATGCTGCTCTTGTGCCTATGAATAATATTTGCCATGTGTCAGAAAGAAAGCAAGAGAAATTGAATGAACGGAAGAGAGAAATATAAAAGGGGGACGGAAAGCAAGACTGTGAGAGAGAAAGCCACCTTAAATTCTCTGAGCTTGCACTGAATATGGCAAAAGGCTTGTTTATTAGTCCACATTTATTAGATTCACACACAGTGACACACACAAAAACATGCACACGCTCTCTCTCTCACACACACACACACACACACACACACACACACACACACACACACAAACACACAGACGCACGCACGCACGCACACAGACACACACATAGGTAAGAGCACGAGCATGCATACACGCACATGCACATTTATTACATGGAGATGAAAGGTTTGGCTTTTCCCCATACCTTTTATTTGATTTGAAAAGGGAATGCTTAAGGAGCAGGTGAATCAGATTTATAAATATGGAGGGAACTACATTATGGCTTTTTCTATGCATGAATAAATGCAATACTCTTTAAAGACCTTGTAATCATATAATTTGCATCTTTTCCTTGCACATGACAACCTGCTGTTCTTAAACTGCTGCTGCTGAAAATATTCAAATGACACCATGTTGTATGCAACAGGTCAGTTTGTATTGTGCACAGTGAACACAGCTAAAATGTCTAGAACAAAACCACCTCTTCTGTATCAAAAAGAGCAGTAGATTACTTAAACACAACCAAGAACCATGTAAAATGTAAATTAATCGGAAATGGTCGCTCCGTGATAGTTAATCAGTTTTTCAAATATCCAGTTTTCCATATATTCAAGACATAAATATTTACACTGGGACACCTTGACTACATTTAGGACTACAACTGAGTTAACGCATATCTTTTAAAAGTAGGATGAAAGGGACTACTCTGCAAAAATTCCAGGTGTTATATCCCAGTCTAGGGTTGGGTTGGTAGATTATGAAAAGAGGGACAGGGAAGGGGAGAAAATATCCAACAATGCCCGACACCACGAAAAAACCCACAGCACACACAAAATATAATGTATTTAAATCCAGCCTATGAAAATCCAGGGAACAGGAGTGAATGATAAAAGGTAAAATGGGGAGAAGTTGATATCAGAACTAGAGTATGTACACATACACACATGGGCTGGGACTTGAACCAAGGGTTTGGACATTGGTAACCACTGTGCCACTGTGCAAAATTATAATGAACACATTTTAGTTTATATTCCAAGATGTACATTCTAGTGCACTGAGTTGACTCACTGCAGATACTGTTACTTGCTTGTTCTCTCAAAGAACAAGATGTTGCAGCTGTAAACAGCTAAGCAACACTGTGGAACCACAAGCAAAGGCAGAAGTTTAAGAGCAGAAATGCATCTTTGCTGTGTGTGTCTGTATCTTGGTAGATGTGTTTTCGAGAATTTTTTTGTGCAAGTTACTTATGTTTTTGTAATGTTTTCATGACTTCCTGGCTGCTTATTTGTAATAAGCTGTTTTTAAACAAGAAGACAAGGTTCTCGCTAACCTATAACTATATAAGCCGGGTCAGATTTATTTGTTGACTCTCTGTTTTATGCGGCTGATCTTCTGTGTTGTTCGTAATACTGTCTATCAATGCATTTTGGCTTTTGTTAAACAAAAGTATCATCCTCTTAAATGTTACAGCTTTCCCCTACAAAGGGTCGTTTGGGTACATTAACGTTTTCTCCAGATATTATGAATTTCCATAAATCACAGTCAGTTTCAGCGGTATCTATGACGAATTTACACATTGGTTGTGTGCAGATTTCATGTCAAAATACCCTTTGTATTTATAATAAAGTAGCATAAAAAGACTATGTGACTATGGTTATGTCCAATCAATGTCCATTTCAGTCAACGACCTGTTGTACAATAGGGACTGTGGTAGCCTAGTGGTTAAGATACTGGACTATGGAGGAGAAGGTTCAAATCCAACCTTTTCCACAGTTGGGTATTCGAGCAAGGCTCTTAACCCACAATTGCTTGGATTGTAAGACTGTATTAATTGTAAGTTGCTCTGGCTTCTGCTAATTGTACAAGAAATCCAAATCCAATCCAACAAGCTCTATAAACCTCCATTGTCCCATCACAGTGAAGATACTTTTCAATCATTTGTAAATTCATTACTTACCCAGCATTACTTTCTTCCCTCTGTGCCACCCAGAGCTAGGCCGACAGCATTTTTCAGTATTTTTCAATGACCGATAAGAGAATACTGAGTTCACCCTGTTCAATCCCTGCTTGCATGTTTTATGTTGTAGCTGTATTAAAACCAACCAAACCTCTCACAGCGGTTCAAGGTGTCTTTCATGAGCTAAACACTGATTGAAAGCTCAGATGCATTGGATGTGAATTCTGAGAGAGATGGCTGAATAGAAAGTTTGTCCTTGGACCTGGGGCCCTGAAGAGCAAGCAAAGGGCTGTGCAAAGCTATGCCTATGTATGTCCTCAAGTCGACGTTTTCAGCCCACACATACTTGCAGCCATGTACCTTTCACTTAATTCAATTTTGTCTATTAGTGTGACCCCATAATGAGTCTGGAGCCCTGGCCTTGAGTGGAATATGCAATGCAATTAAGACGGCCACGGTACAAGAAGGCTGCTGCTTCAGCATGCCCACCCAACCTAGTCTCTCTTGTGCATCAGTTAAGTTTGGCTGTTGTTTTTCTCCATATAATTCTGTGTATAGCCAGTTACACTGTTTTTCTACAGAAAGGTTTGAAACATGCCAATCTTATGACTGTAAAGCCACCACCAGCCTCCTGGGTCCGCTTAGCTTGCTTTGCATTAAACCCATAATTAGAATTGAACAATGAGAAAAGACTTATTAACAGTTAACATATATATATATATATATATACAGGGTT
>JAUZST010056405.1:0-20000 GCA_034779995.1 Parotocinclus haroldoi | reverse complement strand
GTTTTACAGCTAAGTCATTGCTGAATAAATTATTAATTACCGTTTTTGTTTTCTGTGTTTGTTTTCCAGACCACACACACCCAACCAGTCCGTTAATCGCTAAACCACCCGAGCTCTCAGAGGAGAAAAAGATGAAGTTTCCTGGCCCTGCCGTAGGTAAGTAGGTCGTGACTGTGGTCGGGTTTTAGGGCCTGACCTGGTTAGCTGTGTCTGTCTGTGTCTGTGTGCGTCTGTCTGTGTGCGTCTGTCTGTGTGCGTCTGTCTGTGTGCGTCTGTCTGTGTGCGTCTGTCTGTCTGTGTCTGTCTGTCTGTGTCTGTCTGTCTGTGTCTGTCTCTGTGTGTCTGTCTCTGTGTGTGTCTGTGTCCTGTTCCGGACTGGCACCCTGTTTGGGGTTGGTTCCTGCGCTGGACCCAGTGCAAGGCAACCCCCACGATCCTGAATTGGTTGAAAGAAGTGTGGAAAAATATTGAATGATTAAACGAATGAACGATTACTAATGTGTTTTTAAGGTATCTAAACTTTTGAGTTTGAAAGGCTGACATCTAGATTGATTAATGAATAATGTCAAACAGGAGATCTACAGTGGGAACACTGGAGGGCTAAAGCTTAGATGTTGCCAGTTGTCAGTGGTTTTAAGCTGCTGGTGGTTTAATGATGTGGGTAAGCAGCAGGTGAGCTTCTACAGCGAGACTAAATCTGCCCAGAGGAGCAAACTACGCTCGCCATGCCACACCATCATGCTGGCCGAAGGTGTCAGTGGATTCGGTGGCCGGGACGTCTTTTGTCATTTTTGTAGTTATGACAATTAGAACAATTGAACTGCGGTACACACTGCAGCATGCTGACCCCTATTCTTTCATTCCTTGGTATGTCTCAGGAGATGATTGAGGAATTACAGAAGCGCTGTATCCAGCTTGAGTACCCACTGTTGGCCGAGTATGATTTCCGCAACGACACGGTGAACCCAGACATCAACATGGACCTGAAGCCCACTGCCGTGCTCAGGCCGTACCAGGAGAAGAGTCTGCGCAAGATGTTCGGCAACGGTCGAGCTCGCTCTGGAGTGATCGTACTGCCTTGTGGTACGTAAACCTCGAGCTCTGCGCCGTGATTGGCTAACGGCTCGTAATCATAACCGTGCACGTGCTCTGCTCTTGCGCCGTGTTAGGAGCTGGAAAGTCTCTAGTAGGAGTGACGGCGGCCTGCACCGTACGCAAGCGTTGCCTGGTGTTGGGGAATTCGTCGGTCTCAGTGGAGCAATGGAAGGCCCAGTTTAAAATGTGGTCCACCATCGACGACTCTCAGATCTGCCGCTTCACGTCAGATGCCAAGGACAAGCCCATCGGCTGCTCGGTGGCCATCAGCACCTATTCCATGCTGGGCCACACCACCAAGCGCTCCTGGGAGGCTGAGAGGGTGATGGAGTGGATGCGCAGCCAGGAGTGGGGGCTCATCATCCTCGACGAGGTCCACACGATTCCAGGTGAGGGCATGTTTATGGCTTTAGCGTTAAAAAAAAACCAAACAAATTCATTCTCGTTACCTTAGAGGACAAATGAATGTCTTTTAAGCTTTTTGGGGCTGAACGTGGTAGAAGCTCGAGGAGGGACTACATGAAATATGTGCAAGTCCCAAGTTACCCAGTTTCCACATTTAAATCAGGCAACAGACAGCAGTCAATATTCAGTTAAATATCTTAAACCTAGAGTTATTGTTCTTGAAAATGTTTGACTAGTCTAAAAGCATTTTAAAACGCCTTAAAAAAACTGATTTTCATCGCTGTTCTGTTTTTTTTTAAATTTTTTAATTAATTAATTTATTTTTTTATAAATTTCACCCACAAATAATCCTTGGAATTCAAACTTTTTTGTAATAGCTGCTTCTTTTTCCAAAGCCTCTGCGTTTGCTGGTTTCTGCTGGATTCCTTTGCTGTGCTAGGTTGCCATGTTTAAAAAAAATCCCTAAATAGTCATTTTGACTCATCTGTCTCACTTCTGAGCCAAGTCCAAGTTCTGTACAGTAACTGATCATCTATCTAACCACTGGAACAGTGCCCCCTACTGACTGATTACCAGACACCCTTATCCAGACCTTATCCTTGGATCTTCCTATCCAAGCAGTTGTGAGTAAACGACATTCCCCCTACAGCGTCTATGACCTTAACCACTAAGCCACGCGTTTGGAGTCATCTGCCATCCTGAATTCCTCTCAGCTCTGCGTCCCGTCCTGCATACGGAATAGAGCATCAAGACCTGGGATCGGTGCAGAACGAAAGGGATCGGTGTCTTAAGTCTTAAACGTTATAAAATGGCCATTTGTGGGTTTTTTTTTTGTCTCCTGTTGTCCTGTGCACACAGCGAAGATGTTCAGGCGCGTTCTGACCATAGTACAGGCTCACTGCAAGCTGGGTTTGACCGCCACGTTGGTGCGAGAGGATGACAAGATCGTAGATCTTAACTTTCTGATTGGACCCAAACTGTACGAAGCCAACTGGATGGAACTTCAGAACAACGGCTACATTGCAAAAGTGCAGTGTGCTGAGGTGAGACAAGCATTTAATTCCAATGGCTGGGATGGCTTTGTAGCTGAAGTACAGCACAGCTTCTAAATGTTTGCGACCGATTGACCTGTGTACACCAGTGACCCAAACGTCATTACAGTGAATAACAAATATGGTTGATTTTCTCACTTTCTCATTACAACAACATATGTTGAACTCTGGGATATATAAGACAGTAAGCGAACAGTTTGTGGGCGGCACGGGGGCTCGGTGGGGTAGCAGCGCTGCCTCAGAGCAAGAAGGTCCCGGGTTCAATCCCAGGGTGGAGCGGCCTGGGTCCTTTCTGTGTGGAGTCTTTGGGTACTCCAGTTTCCTCCCACAGTCCAAAGACATGCGTTTTAGGTTCATTGGTGTCTCTAACGTGGATCTTAGTGGGTGCCTCTGTTCGCATGCCCTACGATGGATTACTGCCATTTGTGCCCAGAGTTGCCGGGTGGGTACTGGCTGTCCCGCAACCCCGCGTGGATTAAGAGGAAGATAATGGATGGATGAACAGTTTGTTCTCATAGTTGCGAGACAAATGTTCAAGAGTAACGACCTAAGTGACTTTAAATCATTATGGCCAGATGTCTATTTCATAACAAAGCTTGCCCACTCTCACTTACTGACCTCCCCTGGTTGAGATTTTGATACATAACTGTGTGTGACTCTCAGGTGTGGTGTCCTATGTCCCCTGAGTTTTATCGCGAATACGTGGCTATAAAGACCAAGAAACGGATCCTGCTCTACACCATGAACCCCAACAAATTCCGCGCCTGCCAGTTCCTCATCCGCTTCCACGAGCGACGCAACGACAAGATCATCGTCTTCGCTGACAACGTCTTCGCTCTCAAAGAATACGCCATACGACTTAACAAGTAACCGTTACCCCAACAGTCAGTGCACAGAAATGTACACGTTTCTGAAATGGCTGAATAATGAAGTCATTTCTCTTTTCTTTTTTTTTTTTTCTCTTTCTCTTTTCATTTCTCTTTCGCTGTCATACGAAAGAATTTGCATTTCAAACTTCAAACACAACTTGTACAGTCTTAAAATTCAAGCAATTGTGGGTTAAGGGCCTTGCTCAAGGACCCAACTGTGGCAGCTTGGCAGAGGTGGGATTTGAACCCTTGACCCTCTGATCCAGAGTCCAGCACTTAAACCGCTAGGCTACCACAGCCTGACTTGGATTAACACGGCGAACACTGCGCTTCTAAGCGATGCTTACAATATATTTCTTGACAGAATTGGCAGGCCTGGTGGCTTATACCAGGACCCCTAAAGGAAGCACCCCAAAGAGTATCCCGAAAGCCAGATTCCTGCTTCCAGGTCTAGGATATGATGCTCATCAAAACGAGGGTTTAAGTGACTTCTATAATTATCTCTGTTACTGTTCTGCTCACAAATGAGGGGACACTTCAAAATGAAATATCCCTATGATGAAACATCCCCTAATTTTTGTGAGACTCGTACTTAACGAGTCGCAAATATCTCAAATCCAAAACCTCTTTTGTCCACTGCTAGTGATTTGTGCTGTAGCCGGAGTTTAGATATAACCATATTAAACATTATCTAAACCATAAAAAAAAACAATTTGAAGACTCAAGGGATGGTCATATTTACATTACGAGTCACTTTAAAGTTTGTTTTCAAACGTTATGCTATCCCAAGCCCTCTTTGTCATATCTCATTAGTAGAGATTGGTTTAGGTTATTAGTGAAACGAGTTCCACTCAAAAACTAACACGGAAAAATGGTGAAAAACAGAGAAACGTGGACATGCGGTATAATATGTAGTTTCTTTTACTTTTCAGTTCCGCGTGTGAATAAATCCTAAGGGTCATGACTAGAGTAGCCTTAATTTGAGAAGTGTTGATAAACCTGACACGCAGAAGACCGAGCTTAACTGAGCTGTTTTTTTATTAATTAATTAATTAATTTTTTAAGCACCTCATTACACACGGTCTGACTGGATTAGTCACACATGTCCTGACACACACATTTTCTTTTCCGCTCTTTACCAGACCATACATTTATGGGCCGACATCACAAGGGGAGCGAATGCAGATCCTCCAGAATTTTAAGCACAACCCCAAGATCAACACCATTTTCATATCCAAGGTAACAAACCTTTTCCTTTAATGAGGCATGTATGCAGTCTGATTTCAGTAGCTACACATTAGGAGTGAATTCTGAAGGGTTCACAAACATTCAGGCTCCACTGTAGTTGTAAGTACATGCGGTAAAACTGAAAAATCCACTTTACACAGTGCTGAAATCCTTATAATCCTGGCACCGTTCTGTCTTGGCACAGTTCAGCTGGTCCGTTGTCCAACCTGTGCTGCATTAAACTGTGCTGTTTTACTGAATCACACAGTTTTAAAGCTTTTTTGCCGTTTCGAAAAACAAGTTTAACCCTTTGAGGACCAAGGGACATTTGTCCCGTACTTTAAAATGGGCGCCAAATGCGATTGAAACAACCTAGAGGAGTCGGATTTATATGAAACCACTTAGTATGTCGCTGCCTTTCTATAAATAAGGCTGGGCTCGATACGTATGCGTTACTTTCATTGTCAGATTGCGAGGAATTTTGAATCAGAATAACTAAAATGATGTGCGTGCAATCTTTACGGTCCTGAAAGGGTTAAACCAAACTGTTTTTATACAAGGTCCAGTGGAGCTTTTAAGCTCTAAGCTGATCAGCGTTACTTTAACAAAGCCTTCCTTCGAAGCTTTTTTTTTTTTTTTTTTCCATGTGTGTTTAAAGTCTCTGTTCTTAGATCTATACTGAATAGGTGCTCATTTTTTGAGCAACGTAGCTAAATTAAAGTATCTATGAAAGGATGCAGAAAGTAAAGCACGTGGTGCCGAGTGGTTTATCCAGCCGCTTATTCTGGTGGTTGATGTGAACTTTACCTGAAGCTGCTGGCCCGTGTATGAAGGGCTTTATGCAGACTTTGTGTTCCTAAAGACACGGGACATTATTTAGGAAAAAAGGGGAAAAAGACATGTCTGAATAAACCAGCAAGTCATGTTTTTTTTTTAATGGGAAAGTGGTCATGTAGCATATCAAAGAAGACCAGAGTTGTCTCAGAAATCGTTTGTAATATCTCTTGTGGTTCAAAAGTTATCAACACAAAGTTAAAATGTTTTTTTTGTTCGCTACTGGGACTGTGGTAGCCTAGCAGTTAAGGTACTGGACTCTGTTCAAACCTAACCTCTGCCAAGCTGCCACAGTTGGGTCCGTAAGCAAGGCCCTTAACCCACCAATGCTTGAATTGAAAGACCGTATGAATTGTAAGCCGCGCTGGATAAGGGCGTCTGCTAAATGCGGTAAATGTAAACGCTACAGGTAACTGAAGATTGAAAGGATGATTCTTATGTCCCGGGAACACAGCTGCTGTATCGTAGCAACAGACTTCCAAGAACCGACCCCCAGAAACTATTTCAGACAGCACTGTTGCATACCTGGTAGCCAAATTCAGAGAAACGAGGACTGTGCATAACGGGCCACAAGCCAGTGATCGTCTAAAGAAACCTCAACAACGGGTTTGGCAGCCTTTGTGAAAAGTCCACGACTCTTTATTAGAATATTACCAGTATTAAAAAAGAAAAATAGCTTCTCTAGGTTACAGTGCTAAGTATTTAGTGTGACTTCCCCTTATAGCTGAGAAATAACAGCACCTGGGAGCTTCATCAGGATGCCAAGTTGATCCTTCTAGAGTTGAAAGAAGCTTGGTCAGGAATGGTCTTTTTTGGAAGAGATGCAGCCACGAAACCACTTGTTTGAAAGGGGAACAGGGTAAAAAAAAGGCTAAGATCTGATAATGCTTACAAAGACTGATAAAGATCAGAGGATGATAAAGTGATCAATCCAAGTTGAAGATTTTTTTTGTCCGGTCGTCAACAATGTCATATATGGACATTATGGCATTGCTTAAACAACCAATCTAGTTTAGGTGGTCTAAGACTTTTGCACAGTACTAGATGTACAGTGTATGTATAAACCACTGAACGACTCTGATTGATTCAAAGAACTCGCTGCACCAAAACTGTAGCTCTTTTCCCGAGAAAGTATTTGTCTGTAAAAAATAATAAGGCCGATTCTGTTAATGGAGACTTCTGTTGGAAAGAGAATTCATTTCTTTTTTTTCCTCTCCGTCTCTCTCAGGTGGGAGACACGTCTTTTGACTTGCCTGAGGCGAACGTTTTGATTCAGATCTCGTCTCACGGAGGCTCCCGTCGTCAGGAGGCCCAGAGGTTGGGCAGGGTTCTGCGTGCCAAGAAAGGTATGCCAGTTTATATTCGTATTTCTTGGGACATAGAACCGATGCGTCGCTGTTTTCCGGGCTGATGGTGTGTTTCTGTGCAGGGATGGTTGCTGAGGAATATAACGCCTACTTCTACTCACTGGTGTCTCAGGATACACAGGAGATGGCTTATTCCACTAAGAGGCAACGCTTTCTGGTCGATCAGGGATATAGTTTCAAGGTTTGGTGCAGGGCTTTTATTGTCAGAACTCTTATTCAGTTCGGTCTTGTTTTTAGGTACTGTAAAACGGATTAAAAAAAACTGTAGATCTGCATTACAAAGGCACACAAAAAAGGAATGGGAACTGTCTGTACTCTAGTGTACGGACAGCAAACTTTCCCCTTTCCCCCCCCCCTCCACACAGGTGATTACAAAGCTGGCAGGGATGGAGGAGGAGGACCTGATGTTCGCCACACGTGAAGAGCAGCAGCTGCTGCTGCAGAAGGTTTTGGCAGCGTCTGATCTGGACGCAGAGGAGGAGGTGGTGACTGGAGAGTTTGGCGGAAAGGCTCAAGTAAGCTCTTTGTGCAAAGTTTTGATGGTACAGGCAACACCTGGTATCCGAAAGTACTTCTTTTCAAAAAATAACTCTTAGGAATATTGTGATAACAGGAGCATTAGTGTGTATTATAATTCTATTCTTATTATTGGGGCTGTATCGGTCCGATATTCTTCTATTTTTAATTACTTTTTTTCACTGTTGAAGCATAACCATTGCAAATCAAGGCACGTTTTCTTCGATACATTTTAACCAAAAACTACAGTCCCTGCAATTAAAAGAAAAAAAGAACTGTTTACTATACACAGAGGTTAAAAATTGTGAATACAACTGTTGGAGCTTGAGCCATATCTTCAATAACCGAGTGAAAAATGCCCTTTCATACAAAGAATAACATTTCAGAAATAACGTGTAATGTTTCGTGTAAGAAGCGCAACCGGAAAATATTTTGCTGCAGTTAAAACAAATGAGGTGTTTAAAACAATGCTACTGCAACAACATGTGCTAGATAAATGATCTACAAACTCATTGAGCCTTTAAACATCCTCAGTCACAAATTCATCTTTACCATAACGAGATTCCAGTGCAGAATGGAAGATCTGCGTATGGGACCGTGGCCCTCTGGTGTTCAAAAAATGCGATTGTGCATGGTGTAATAAAGAGATTTTATCGTTTGTATGACATTGTATCGTTACACTGCTAGTAATTTGTGTATCGGGGTCGTATTTAGAAGAATACAAACAGAGAACATGAGCAGATGGATCCCGTTGAGATCCGCTGTAACGGCACCAGGTTTCAAAGTAGGAATTTGCTGCCATTGTTGGAGTTGATCAGTTATTCTCCTCTGCATTGTTCCCATTTCCAGTTTTCCCGGCGTACCGGCACCATGAGTTCCATGTCTGGTGCCGATGACACGGTCTACATGGAGTACCAGTCGTCTCGCGGCAGCAAGCAGGCAGCCAGCAAGAACGTTCATCCTCTCTTCAAACGCTTCCGAAAGTGACCTGTTATGGGAGATGAACTTCCAGTGTTTCAGTCCCACAGTCTGGACCAGGACGCTGAACATGAAGACTGGTTTAAGACCTTGGCCATGATGGAAGGAGCAGAGTTATCCCGTTATCTGCACCCTTTATCCTTCTAAGAGCATGCAGGAAGAATATAATACAGAACAGAAGAGGGTGTTTAATTTACATGCAGATTTGGGGTTTCTGTTTTTGAGTCTGATTTCAAATGTTCTCCAGTTGATTTGAAAGCATGGAGATCCGATCCATACTAGGAACTGGTGTTGTACGTCATTTAAGGCTGTGCGAACCATATATTGTGGAAATGGAAATAAAAGAACATCTGAAGATCTGTGGTGAGTTCTGCGAGTAGTGACAGCAACACTGTAGCTGTGGTCACATGAGCTTTACCAACGGTCAAAGAACAGAAGGTTCGTTGTTAATTGTTGTTAAATGCTGCCCTCACACAAGGAGATTATCCTCTAGTCTTCGGGGTGGTTTAATAAATGCTAAAACCTTATTCCAAGAACTGGCTGTACTCAGCAGTCTGTAGCGGTTGCCAAGTTGGCCACATTCACTTTTATTTTAAAGCCTCCTCTTATCTCGGTGATGGGACGTTCCTTGAAAACGCAAGTGGATTTCCATGATCCAGAAAGTTACACCACAAACGCCACCTGACGTTCCCAGCTTGCTTGCGGTCAAGGATTCACCATTTAAGTTATTTTTTATTGTGTGTATTGTTTATTTTATTTTTATTTGTATTGTGATCGAGACTAAAGGCTTTTAAATTCTGGGAGGGTCTCGCAATGTGAATGTGGAGTAATGTGTTTAAAGAGCCTTGTGAGGGACTGGCATCCTCTCCAGTACTTCAGTCTGGGAATAGGAATTTTAGAGTATGGTCCAGGCCTGCCCTGGGATCCTTGGCCAGGAGATACACTGCTCACAAAAATGAATTGACAAAGGCATTTGAAATAGAAGCATTCGAGTGAATTTCATTAAACAAGGTCATCAAGAAAGTTGCTTAATTATGCTAATGAGACGTAAACTCAATGTAAACTCAAACTCATTGAGTAGTAAGTGATATATTGATGGTGTGAACAGGAGCATGTTAAACTGGAACAGAGTGCCCCCACTTTGACTGTTTAGTAGGGTGTACTGGATCAGATTATCCAGCAATTTTGAAATATCAATTCAACCCTTAATTTTATAAGCAGTGTATTCGGTACTATAAACATCTAGTACTTCACATAAAGCTCAAAAGAGAGGACCAACAATCACCATACTAAAAATGACATTCAAAAAACATTCAAAGCGATTACTTCAAAGTAGATCAACTAGTGTTATCTCCTGGTAAAGTAAAGCTCACGTGAGAGGACCTACAATTCCTGATTTTGGTGACCAAGATTGTTTTTCCCAAATTTTTATGGCGTCAAAACAGTCTGACTAACGTGACCTTTACTAGCTTGCATCGCTGTGAGAGTTTGTACAGCGACGATCGATCTAAAAGTTCACTATTCTGAGTAAAACATTGAAAAAAAATAGTGCACTCTGAGTAAGTGTGGAGTCGATTTAGGACGCACAAGCTTCGCCCTTTGCTCCATCACGCCCACTGAAAGGAAGGAAACTTCTCCCACTGACTCGCTGAAATTCTCGTGTTCCTCCGGGAGCTTTTAAGGGCAGATCTCACTTCCAAACCAGCTCTAGAATCTTTTAGGAAGAACAGCGAAAAGCATAGCGCAATGGCTCTACGGAGCTCCCTGGTTCATATCGGCCGTAGGTCTCTGCACATTGAGGGCAACAGGGGGATTTTCCTGCAGTCACGGCCGCTGCACAGCTCCACTGTACCGGAGGAACCACCGCGTTCTGCCGCTGCAGCACCGGGTACCTCCACCGCAGAGCTCAATCATGAGGGTCGGGTGAAGAGCCTGAAGGAGATGCCTGGACCTGGAGCCATGAGTAACCTGATTGAATTTTTCTACAGAGACGGGTTCAGCCGCATTCACGAGATCCAGGTGAATAATAATAAAAGTCTTGTGAAAATAATGTGTGCACACCTATACTGCTCACATTATATAATAACATATTCATTTAATGAGCAGTGTAGTTATGTGACGTTTTACTTATGGTCTGCACGAAAACACAACGTTAGCACAGACGAAAACAAAAAAAAAAAATAGAGCCAAAACTTGGGCATCTGGATGACCTTTTGGTTTCTTCCAGCTGTTGTTAAACATCAAAACATCCCGTTTGACCCCTGTGCATAAGCCTGGCTTTACAAAGTTGATCAGCTGTCAGTGATTAATACAAATGATTCTGTAATGTATGTAAAATGCATTGCACCAGTATGCTTGTAGCAACTCTCGTGGGTCGCTGGTTAGAACCAGCTGCTGCAAACAGCAGTTCCTGAAGGCCCATTGGCTGGTCTTGCACGAGGGTCAGGCAGTCTGGTTATGAAGCCCTGCAATTAGACCTTGACCAGGATAAACAGATATAATGAGATGTTTTGCTTTTTTCAGATCCCAAACCCGTGTTTAACAAAATTATTAAAGATCCAATACAATTTAAGCCACACACATCCTACATTTATTAAAATAGTGTATATATACTGCTTGTTTTAAGCAGTTAAGGGCAACATTTAGCTAAGCCCGGGACTGAACCACAGGCCTGAATGATCAGATTTGAGTTCTCCTGTAGCACAGGCTTGATTGGCTGGATCTCAGGGATGGGGAGGAACCCAAACGTAATAGTGATCAGGGCATGCTTCTGGTTACATGTGAAGTGGCTGACCTTTCACGCTGGTCCACCTGCACCTATTAATATAATCTGTTCACCAAAATGAGGGGATTAAAAAGAAAAGGGTTTTTATTTTATTTCATTAAACACGATCATCAGAAAAGCAAATGAAAAGTCTTAAGAAAGTTGTTCGATTACACAAATGAGATACAAACTCAATTATGATGATTGAGTAGTAAGTGATATATTCATGGCAGTGAACAGAAGCCCGAGGGTGCCCCCACATTGACTGTTCAGTAGGGTGTATGATCACCCAAATGTGTCAGAACAAAAACACACTGACAGTGATGGGGCATGGACAGGATCAGATTATCCAGCAGTTCTTGTGGGATTCTTTTCGTAACTATTTTGAAATGTCATCTCATATTTGTGAGCAGTGTAGAAATAAGATATAGTGTGTTTTAAGTTTTTTAGGAAGAATTACTCACTGTGGTATGCCGACCCACATTTGAAACCCAACCAATGACTGGAAGAACAGCTTTGGATGTTAGACAATAATCCCTGGCTCTCTTTGTGCATTTCAATGCATTTTCAAGATGCCAGCCAAGTTCTCAATCAAATCTGGTAAACCAATTCTATATGGACTTTGTTTGAGTGCAGCATGGGATAACGTTAATGAACTGAGTTATATCATATAAATGAGCTAAAGTGATTCATCACTGCTTTCAGACAAATTCTACTTAGTGTCCCAGTCAGATGATTTTTTTAGACAGATTTTTAAATACTAATTCTCCTCTTGGCAAACAGTCCAAAGTCTGAGTAGGTGATGACCTTTCACCACCTCTCCATCGGGGTTGCCAAGTCTGCGTGATAAAATCAGGGCAAATGGCAACTTGAGAGTTTTCTGTCCAAGGCCTGATAAAGTGCTCTTATTCGGTACAGTGTCATGGTTTTCATTCCCAAATCTAGTGTGCTGTAATGGATGTGTCTGACGTTGAGGTTGCTCTCCTTTTCCTTGTGGAACTCCATTTTCTTCCTCATCATGCTTGGGGAGTCTTGCTGACTTAGAGCTGCGAGATCCAAGTGGGTCTAAAGCTGATTTGCGACCCTGCTGTGTTGTAAAAGGTTCTATATAAATAAAATTATGCCTTGACTTGAATACTCTGTGGAGTTTGGTATGTTCTCTTTGTTTCCACATGAGTCATTCTGTTTTTGGACCACGCGTGATCACCAGGGGGTTAGATTAGGGTTTTATTACTGTGAAGTCTTACCATGACTCTTTTTCTGTCTCTCAGCTGGAACACAGTCAGAAATACGGGAAGATCTTTAAGTCGCGCTTCGGCCCGCAGCTGGTTGTGTCGATATCAGACCGAGACATGGTGGCGCAGGTGCTGAGGGCTGAAGGTGTAGCACCTCAGAGAGCCAACATGGAGTCGTGGAAAGAGTACAGAGATATGCGAGGCCGTGCCACTGGTCTGATCTCGGCGTGAGCACCAGTTTGTTTGGATCTGTGCCATGACCTATCCAGAAGCACAAAGCAGGTCTGTTCATGGCTTTTCTGACACGCTGAACTTCTCTTTGGTCTCAACAGGGAGGCTGACGAGTGGCTGAAGATGCGCAGCGTGCTGCGTCAGCTGATCATGCGTCCGCGGGACGTGGCCATTTTCTCAGACGACGTTAACGACGTGGTGGCTGATTTGGTGGTAAAAGTGAAGAAACTCCGCCGCCAGCAGTCAGACGGACTCACCGTCCTCAACGTCAACGATCTCTTCTTCAAATTCGCCATGGAAGGCGAGTGATTGCGTAATACTGACGTAGCAGATGATGGTCGTTTCCATGAATTGGCTGTTCTGACCTAGCTATTAGGTACAGGGATAGCAAAGACAGACCACCAGGATTGTTTGATCCACTGACAAGTATGAGCAGCTCCCACAGTTTCGTTTTTCAACATCCAGACACAGGTGGCACTTCACTACGCACCCCTGTTTTTGGCGCTTAGCAGAAGGAAATTTGTGGTCATGGCCCCCTTTACATCCCTTTAGCTACTTTCACCTTTGTTCATATTTGTGTTTTGAACGAGAAACCTGGACTGCTATGGGCTGGAAATGTATCGTTTTGAGTAATGAATCCAGGTTCTGATTGGGACCCGACGGTGGTCGGGTTTGAGAACGGAGGCCTCGTGGTGAGCACATCAGCCCTCACATCAACCAAGACCTCTGTGGGAGGTGGCCAGCAGATTTAAGCGTATCTTTCAAATGGTTTGTTTTTGCATATGTTAAATTCTGTGGTAATTCAAACATAGAGACAAGTGGCATTACGTTCCCTTCTGTTTCTGCAATTTTAGGTGTGGCGTCCATCCTGTACGAGACCCGCCTGGGCTGCTTGGAAGACGAGATTCCCAAAATGAGCCAGGAATACATCGAAGCCCTCCATCTCATGTTCAGCTCCTTCAAGACCTCCATGTACGCCGGTGCCATCCCCAAGTGGCTGCGACCCATCATCCCCAAACCGTGGCAGGAGTTCTGCAGATCCTGGGATGGCCTTTTTAAATTCAGTAAGCACCGCAGGGGATTCTGGAGAGGTGAGGTTTAGAAGGGACTGACTGTGAACGATGGATCCTTATTCTCAGGTCGGATTCATATCGACCGCAAGGTGGCCGAAATCAAGAACAAGGTGGAGAGGGGGGAGGAGGTGAAGGGTGGCCTCCTCACTCACATGCTGGTCAACAGAGAGATGAACTTGGAGGAGATCTATGCTAACATGACCGAGATGCTACTGGCCGGTGTGGACACGGTAAGAATCCGGGGGTCGTAAGTAATGGAGGCAGCGTGGCTATGTTCCACTCTGCACGTAAAAGCATGGGAGTGTGAACTTCAAACAATCAGATACAAACGTGGCTCTGAAATCTGATATATTTGAGCGAATGAGCTCAGTCTGAAGAGTCCTAGCATCCTGGAGCTCATCTTTTACAGTTGTCTCTGTAGGCTACATTTTGTTGCGGTGTCTCAGTGAGTGTGTGTGTATATAATCACATAATCTGATCAGAATCAGATTCCTGTGTTCAAGTGGTCAGAAATAAAGCACACTCTGGTTTAGAGATCTGATTTAGACAGATGGATTTTAGTTCAGCATTCGGATTAATCAGCAGAGAGCGTACGATCTTAATCGTTTTTCCAAGTTTGCACACTTACTGTAGACCTGATGTGTTATTTCTATAGTGGGACCTGGCAACCCTGGATTCAAATGCAGCATCTTCATAATGGCCAACTACTTTTGGGAAAATGCAGTTGATCAGTATATGCTTAATGAAATAAAGAATTTGTCATTTTAAATGCTGAGATGTAGGCACACTATTGTGGGAGATTATTACCCGATTATTCACTGAGTCGTGTAAACACGGAGCGTTCGCCTTATGGGATTACCCGAGTGCATGGGGGTTTGTTGATTCTGCACACATGGGTCAGGACACGAGCTTGAGCTGCTCAGAATATTGTTGAATACAGGCATATGTAAAAGACAATGTGACCAGTTTGCCTGCAGTGTGAATGTAGCTCCTGTTTTGATCAGTTCATTGGCGTTCCATAACGGACATGTCTTATATACGCAGTCTGAGAACGCTAACGAAAATGCTTCTGCTTGGCCTTTTCCTTTTATCGAATCAATGTTTTAATTACATATCATCTAATCATATAATTAGCGTAACAATTTCAGTGAAAAGTTGTGTTTGAACAGATATCCTTTGTAAAGACATTCACAGGTTTGAGTGTCTGGGGATCCATGTTATCCAGCATGGTTTCACAATATACCAAAGAGCAAGTTCTGATGTAACTGAATGCTTTGAACTGCTTTATCTGCAGTTATGTGCCCCCATAAATGCGTTATGTGGTTTAGGTCAGGTGACTAGATGATGTAACCCATTGCTGTCCTTGACCTTCTTTGGTCCTCAAGTACACTGCTCCCAAACACTAGAGGATATTTCATTTTGAGGAATCCCCTATTTTTTGAGCAGTGTAGGTGTTGCAGTGCTTTTTTTTTGGTGTGTGTTTTGGGCTTAGTCCAAAAACGTGCCAAACAAAAGACAAAATTTGACAAAACAATTAGACAAAAGGCGACTTTTTGGGTTTAAGTCAGGTGACTTTAGACGATTTAGCCCATTGAACTTTTTTTGGAGCTTCTTTCGCGCTTCTTTTGGAACCCTGAGCTTTTTTTTTTTTTTTTTTCGTCTAATTTCT
This sequence comes from Parotocinclus haroldoi, assembly GCA_034779995.1. Lineage (NCBI taxonomy): Eukaryota > Metazoa > Chordata > Actinopteri > Siluriformes > Loricariidae > Parotocinclus > Parotocinclus haroldoi. The sequence goes on along the minus strand of JAUZST010056405.1, from coordinate 4,685 downwards.
GCTGCGGCTTGAATCATCGTCCACAAAGATCTAGACAGGCGTTTTCACTAGTGTTCTCAGAGTTTTGGCCTTCACTCTAGGTTCCTCCTAAGGTATCTGTGATGTGTTATTCCGAAAGAGTTTTCTTCCTCACGGATTCTACACCTCTCTCCTCCTTCCAGACCTCCTTTACATTATCATGGAGCACGTACCTCCTGGCCAGACATCCCATGGTGCAGCAGCGGATCTATGACGAAGTGACGAATGTGCTGGGTGGACGGGTGCCAACCGCCGACGACGTTCCTCAGCTGCCACTCGTGAAGGGTCTCGTCAAGGAGACCCTCAGGTAAATGCCACTTGTATTCATCTAGTCATCCAGTACTGCAGCATAACGAAGTTTTCCAAACCTTCCCAGCCCCGTTATGCTCCAGTATTCGCTGGGGTATGCTCCGGAGCGCCAGAGAGATTAAAAACCATCATCCTGTTCTTACACGTGTATGATATAGCAAATAAATCTAAACAGTTTAAAAGATGCAGGAATTGTCTTAAAAGAGCTCAAGGTAATTTAGAATGTCAACAAAATATACAGCGTAAATATTTTTTTAAATTAATGAAATATCCTTATGTTTGAGCTCTTTTTTTTTTTCTTCTGCAGACTTTACCCGGTTCTTCCAGGGAATGGTCGCATCACTCAGGATGACCTCGTTGTGGGTGGTTACTTCATCCCTAAAGGGGTATGTTTACAGTTTATGTGGATAACTGTTATTTAGGAAGGATGCACTAATTCCAGTTTTTGGTATGATACCAGTTAGGCTTTGGTCGATGAACGATATTATTGAGTATCGTAATCATTTTAAGTAAGCACTGAAATTCAAACGATCATTCCATTATAATACCACCTTTGTAACTGTTGCTTGTCGACAACTATTCTTTGAATCGTTTTGGCTAGTAGCCAATAGTACTATCGTTTTATTTCATTTATTTTGTACTGAATAGAAAATCTACTTTATTACACACTGGAGAAACGGAACATAAACCGTATTGCTTTCTGGGATGAGGGACTTCGCTTTGTACTTCTAGACCAGAAGAAAATAGAGGATAAATCAACCCCTGTTATTTCAAACAGCTGCAGGCAGTGGGTTTAAGCCGCTACTGAATTCAGTTAATACAGCTACCATTACCAATGCGCGTGTGTGTGTGTGTGTGTTTGCTTGTTTGTTTAATTGAACGTCGCTTCCAGTGTCACTGAAAGCACTTACGAAAAATTTGAAACTGGTCAGACATACTCGGATCAGCAATTCAGGCTAATTCAGTTAATCTAATGCATGCCATTAGACTGTGAGAGGAAACCCGAGCACCCTGAGTAAACCCGCTCAGAATCGGGGAGGAAACACAAACTCCGCACGGGGTTGGGCTTGAACTGAGCGTCTCTGGAGTTGTGAGGAGGCCATGCTAAAAGCTTCTGATGCAGGTGTATGTTCATCAGATTAAACATGTCATGGTGTAACACACTAACTGTCACGTTTTTTTTTAAATAACTGAATTTGCATCGTTAAAAAAAGCCAATATTGGCATCTTCTTACTAATCAACTAGTAATAAATACTTTCACATTGCACATATAATACTGCAGTACGGGGGCTTTCTGTGTGTGTCTGCATGTCCTCCCTGTGTCTGCGTGGGTTTACTCCGGGTACTCCGGTTTCCTCCCACAGTCCAAAGACATGCGTGTTAGGTTAAAGTGTGTCTAAAGCGGCCTTTAGTGTGTGGCTGTGTGTGTGTGTGTGTGTGTGTGTGTGTGTGTGTGTACTCTACAAGGGATTGGCGCCCCGACTGGGGTTGTTCCTGCCCTTGCAGCCGAGCTGTCGTGTGGATTAAATGGACGATAATGAATGAATGGACATACAGTACTGTATTATAGATTACTTTATATTTTCTGTCTAATTTCTTTGTCTCAGACCCAGTTGGCTCTTTGTCATTATTCCACCTCCATGGACGAGGAGAACTTCCCTGGAGCCGAAGAGTTTCGGCCGGAACGCTGGCTGCGCAAGGACACTTCGGATCGCGTGGACAACTTCGGTTCCATCCCGTTCGGCTACGGTATCAGGAGCTGCATCGGCAGGAGGATAGCAGAACTCGAGATGTACTTGGCCCTCACCCAGGTTTGTATTGGTGCGCTGGAACCTGCTCTTGATAGCTCGTAAATGAGCCTTGCATCTCGATAGATCGGCTAGAACCGACTGATATTTACCGACCCCGGGGGTTAGCTAAAGTTTAATCAGAGATCTACAAACTACTGATAAGAGCGGGGCTGAAATGTGTTCTCAGAAGGATCTTAACACTGAACGAGCCATTTGGCCTAAAACAAAATGAACACGCAACGTTTGTGTCCTCTCTTACAGCTGCTGCAGAAGTTCCACATCGAGGCCTCTCCACTCACAGGAAGTGTGCAGGCCAAAACCCACGGCCTGCTCTGCCCGTCCGCCCCGATCAACGTCAAGTTTGTTGATCGTGTGTAACCCTGGTGGCTTAACATGTATCTTTAAAACGAGTGTTTTAATGAATCCCAGATTGTTGTTTTGGTCCACTGAGCATTAAATGAAAGGCCGTGATGGATGAGTCGTGCTTTACAATCGGTTCCTCTGTTCGATTGCTCAGACAAAGCATGAAGCTCTCTCCGGCACTTCTGAGAACATCCCAGCTTGAACTTGGTATAATCCACGAGCTCAGGCTACACAGACCCGTTTTTAACGACATAATGACCAAAGTGTCTGTACTGTTCCTTTAGCAGGTTCTCTCATCCACAGTGACGTACAAAAGTGCTTTGTTGTTCTTCCTATTAGACCAAACCTCATGTTGGTACGAAATAAACAAAAGCCCAAAGACACAGTCCAAACAGAACCTGACGTAGCTCAAATGAACAAGACAAAAAAAAGCAAAGGTTTCTTTGCGTTTTCAGTCTTCGCTTGAGTTAAAAGGTGAGCTTTTTTATTCGCTTTATTCACTTTTAAAAACAGCAAGAGGCTCAGACATCCAGTGGGAGTTTCTTCCAGGTGACAGGATAGAGAAGATTCTTGTTGCTTGTCTTCCTTTCATCTTCAGTGGAGGCTCCAGTTGAGCCGAGCTCGTGGCTCGATTAGAGCCTTTAGGTGTGATGGTGCTTTGGTTTCAGGGTTCTCATACGGGGAGCTACAGGGGGAGCCAGTGAAGTGAACGCAGCAGTCTGTGTTTATTCCTCACAGCAATGTTGTTCATTAAGTTCATGGTAAACAGCAAAGTGTACAAAAGCTCTACTAGATCCTCACGGAATCATCACCGAGCACCTGTGAGTGTCCGGAGCTACTCGGTATGTTTTAGGAAACCCTGAATGGGGAAAAAGTCCAGAAAAAGGGCCAATTGTCGCAAAATGAATTTTACATTACAATGGGGTGGGCGAGGTCAAAGGTCGATTTTTGCAGTTGGAAAAGGTTTTCTGAATAAACGATGATGAATTAAGCTGTAACCTAGGAAACAATGTACTGTCAAATTTCATAGGAAAACTGTCAATTGATTGATTTGATGGTAATTTGGCCACTTTGTGGTTCGACTGTCAAATTTCATAGTATAATTGGGGGGGCACGGGGGCTCGGTGGGGTGGCACCGCTGCCTCACAACAAGAAGGTCCCGGGTCCTCGGTCCTTTCTGTGTGGAGTCTGCATGTCCTCCCCGTGTCTGTGTGGGTTTACTCCGGGTACTCCGGTTTCCTCCCACAGTCCACAAACGTGTGTTAGGTTAATTGGTGTCTCTAAATTTTCATTGGCTTGTGTGCATGTGCGTGTGTGTGTGTGTATATATGACTGGTGTTGAGATGAACTTGTGTATGGATATAACCTTGTGTGTGTCACTGAGATGGAAATCTAATGCCGATAGCGACGCTAAAGAAGCCAAATAAACGAAGTACAATTGTAAACTTGGTAGATTATGAACTGACCATACATTATTTTAAAGTTCATGTTTTACTGTCATGGATTTTGATGGTAATTTGACCACTTTGTGGTTCTACTGTCAAAGTTTACAGACAAAACTTTATTTAAAAAAAAAACGGGAAATCAGTGTTGTATTGTTACATTTGATGCACACACTCGCTGCTCCTAAGCCACCGCTCGTCCTGCTTAGGCCGTAAAAGACACTCGAAATGGCTGTACAGATTATTTCTCTAAAAGCAGGTTTCCTTAATCGTGGTAGCCTACGTCGTTCTGAATGTTTTCGCTTGCCGGCAGTGCATGGAAACACGACTTCAATTGCATCGTTTTTTGCCGAAATTTCAGAAATGCACGCAAAGTTTGGGACACGTTTGGATAGAAACCCGGCTAGGGAATATGGGCCAAGCACGGCATCCCAAAGTGACTTTCTCATCACACTTTGGGAGTTTTTCCTTGCCACTCTCACTGTAGGCCTGCTCAGTTGGGGCTCCGTGTCGAGACATTTCTAAAGTTGGTTTGACACAATGGTCAATATGTAACAATAAATAAATAAATACAAGCTCTTACTTGTTTGTGCTTGCGATAGACGAGGTGACTAATGAAAGCCTGGCCGTGTGACTCTTTAGGGTTTGAATTGTTCAGTCTACCAGAATTAGCTGTGTATTTAAGCATGTTTAATCATTTCTGATTCTGGCTGAGCCGTATATTTATTTGTGTGATGCTTTACTAAGGAAGCCGTGCTATGC
>JAUZST010056395.1:0-23914 GCA_034779995.1 Parotocinclus haroldoi | reverse complement strand
TTTTATCCAAACAATCAACGATTTATAAAGGTAAATCAGGAAAATTAACAAGGCTGCCCAAACTTTCGCACCCCCCCCCGTAGTGACATTCACAAATATTCACTAAACATTACATGGATACTTGACACTGACCTGTAATAGAAGCTTGTGAAGCATCTGTCAGCGTTTTATTACATATGCATTATTCACCATAGATAACTGGAGAGTTAAACTAGAATGACAGTCGAATAGTATTAGAGCAAATTAGGCATTTCCAATATGCTTTTATAGCAAGTAGAATTTGTGTAGAGCCAAACAATAAAAACAAAGCTAAATACTAGAACAAAAAGTGTCACAGATCACACTTGTAATGCAAATTCATTGTGCACGTCAGTGTTTCTGCAATTCTCTGTGTTTGCACACGGTTAATTCATTCTATGTTCAGAATGCTCAGACATCTGCTTCATACAGCAAGTAAGAGGCTATAATTCATTACCCACTTTCTCTGTGTTATTACTGAGCTTTTTAGCCCTGGGCTTGAACCATTTATCCAGTTGTGTGTGTGTGTGACAGCCGCCAGTGCGTGTTGCTGCCCGTCAGAGCCGGAAGCGTAGCAGGCAGAGCGCAGTGTGCTTTTTATTTATTGATTTGATACGCTGCAATCATCTAGCGCATGTCAGATTCGGAAACATTATGCGTGGTTAATGAAGCTGCTGTAAAGATGGATAGCTGCCTCCTGTTGGAGTGTGTTTTGGGGCAAATACAATACTCTGTGAAATGTCTGTGCAAACACTACAGTTCCAGTTATGATTGATTGTCAGTTCTAACTGTGTAATGTCTGATCCTTTTAAATGAGACACCTTTCTATTCTAAATTACGGGAATCAAGATTGCACTCGTAAGTGCTCATAAACATAAACGTTTAAAAATCGTTTCAATTTGTTAGCCTGATCTAGACACGCTTTATTAATTACACCTTTGGGGCAGCAGGGGGGCTCGGTGGGCGGCACCGCTGCCTCAGAGCAAGAAGGTCCTGGGTTCAATCCTAGGGTGGAGCGGCCTGGGTCCTTTCTGTTTGGAGTCTGCATGTCCTCCCCGAATCTGCATGGGTTTACTCCGGGTACTCCGGTTTCCTCCCACAGTCCAAAGACATGCATGGTAGGTTAATTGATTAATCTAAATTGGCACGTGTGTGTGTGTGTGTGTGTGTGTGTATGTGACTGGTGTTGAGATGAACTTGTGTATGGATGTAACCTTGATACTTCCTTGATACCTGTGCTATTTTCAGTGTTAAATAGATTATATAAATGATATATGATCCATACAGGAGTTTTTCAGTGATATGGTTATTGATTCAACATGAAACACCGATATATGTTGTACACTCAGGCATCTGAAATATAAAATATATAGTTACTTAAGGTAATTTATTTAAAAAATAAAGACTATAACGTTCAGGATAATAGAACTCCCTCTGACTGTACTTGACCTGTTTACCAGACTGAACAGTGCCTTTATAAGAGTCTGGTGATCGCTTTGTGACCCGCCGTCTCAATTAACGCCTCACTCTGTATAGGAGACAATGAGCAGGATGTGATTGAAAAATGAAATGGCAAATAAAGAGTGGTCAAAATGGAGGAGTGTAAAGAGTATGGCTCACAGAGGGAACAAGGGGAGTCCAATTCAAAGGTGGCTTTTCTGAATAGAGCTGTGAAAGAGGCTTTCAACTACAGCCACCAAATGAGCTTCATAAACGAGCCCTCTTCTGATCCATAATCCCCTTAACACTAGCCAGACAGACAAATACAAAAAAGTGATAGATAGATGGATAGATGGAGGGCGCTAGGGAGGGAGTCAGCTCCAGAAACATTGGAAAGCTTTATATAAACGAGTTAAAATATTTCATGAAAAAATTATTTTATGGTTAAACAGTGTAAGAGGAAAAAAAACAGAAATATTTTCGTCCTGGGTGTTTTAATAGTTCTTTTCCTGGACTTGAACCTGAGAACCTGCAGCTGTTCAATCCAGACCACCTCCAACTCGTAGGTGGAGTCGGCTTATCCTCCCAGTGTGGGTTTGTTCCAGTACCCTGCTAGTTTCCTACCACAATTCTAAGACACACTGCAGGTTAATTGGTCGTTCTGAATTTCCCCATTGTGAGAGCGTAGATTAGTTTTGTTATAGCTTTGCTCCTATCATCAATTGCTGTTGGTATGATGTTAGCCAAATCTTGATGTTGACTGATGAGGTATGGTCGTATATCATATGATACCTTTATTTGGCACAAAAGCCATCATTAAGGAAAACCATCGGTATTGTTCATAAATTTCTACAACACCAAATCAGAAAAAGTTGGGACACTAACACTGTGCTATGTACATTGTATTTATATTAAGAAATGATAAAAATGATAGCTTAACCAAAACCATGTATTACAGTGTATTTTCATGAAGCCTCCCCATCCCAACATTATAACACCACCTTCCTAAATAGCCTTCTTTCCAAATGCTTACTTAAACTGCCAATGGAGACCACTCCTAAATCACCCCAGATTCTCCACAATCTTTTTTCACAATCCATGTCACTTAACAAGGTTTCCAAAGGTTTTCATATTTCTTTTTAAGCCAAACCTACCTAAAGAATTCCAAAAGTATCAAGCTAACCATATATAAGGTAAGTAAATTTAAATGCTTTTTGTGTATGGGAGGCGAAATGCACGAAAATTACAGTCAAATCCGGTTAATCGGACCAGCCGACCGCTTATTTGGACCAAAATTTGTGGAATTTAGTGAGAACTTGGTTTTTACAGTATTATGCTGCGCATGTTGAACTTGTTTTTCTTGTTTGTACGTTCTCTATACGCGTAAATTGCACAATAAAGGTTTAATAAACATATAACATGTTACATAGCACATGTTCGTTTAATCGTAGCAGCTGGTTATTAGGACCAAAACGACCGACTTTTAATTTATTATAATTTATTTATACGTTCTCGTCATTTTTATCTTTACTGTTTATTTAAAACCTAAACATAAAGTTAATATATCGTAGAATAGTTCTTAATAATTATACCATCTTGGCCACTTGCAGATGCAGATGGGTCTCTTTTTTTTTGGTCTGTCAAGCCAGGTTTGCTTAGCTGGAGCTTTGGGACTAGATTTTTGTAACGCTGTTTTGAGACAATGCTCTGTTGTAAAATAAAAAAGTGTAATTAAAAAAAAAGGTGTAGTGTAAAATTAATCTCATTAACCATTAACAAAAATATTTTTACTAGCGGTCTCAGACTTTTGGCTCCCACTACGTATAGATGACAGACTGGCAGACAGAAGGTGGGTATTTTTGGTACATGGGCAGACAGACAGAGAAATAAATAGATAAATCAACAGGTAGATACACACAAGAATGAAAAACAAATCATTTTTATTTTGGATATGAATTTTATTACCACCATTTGCATGATTACACTTTACACAACATTGTATTATCTATTATATGACATATCAAAATTAATATATTCAATTTTTAAATCATTCATTTCCAAAATGAAATTGTCAGTAGCAAAATTAAATGTTTAGCGTGTCATAAATGTAACCAAAGAATGCTAAATGTGCATATATATATATATATGTGTGTGTATTTTACGACTGGTGTATGTTAAAATTTGCAAGAGGAAACAGATCAATGGATACTAAGATTTTCATAAAATGATTACGCATTAGCAATGGAGAGAATTAGCACAAAGTGACAGATGAGAGCGATCAGGGAGGAAAAAGACGGCATGATAGAGAATGTTAGAAAGTTAGCCAGAGATAAGAGACAAAGACAGACTGGTGTTGAGGCAGATACAGGCTTTAGACAATACTATGGTGAACAGTAAGCATGATTCAGAGCAGCAATTTGTCGAATAGCTTCATTTCACACTGATTTGCGGCCTCTTGTCCTGTTCAGGCTTTAACACGTGTGATTCGTATAATAAAACCTGGAGAGGCCTCCATTCTTCCTCTGAGCGCCCCTCTCCTCCCCTCATTCTCTCCTCCTCTCTCTCGACCCTCTCTTTTTAATGCTGCATTATCCGTATTCTCTGCTCGTCTTTGTAAACACGTAAAAAAAAAAAAAAAAAAAAAGCGCAGCTCCTTTAATCATTCCTCTCCTGCATGAACAAGTTGGGCCTTTTCCCTCTTGTACAATGGAAGAAAAGGTGGAGGTGAGATGAAATTTAGTCACATCTGTATCTAAAAGCCCCTCTGAATGCTTTTGTTGGCTTTAATGAAATGGCAGCGGTGTGCGATGGATGAAGGGAGGGGGTAAGAGAGGCTCGTCATCTTTCATCAACCTTGCGCTAGATGGATCAGAAGGAGGGCGTTAAAAAGCCTCGGCCGAAATCACCGCATTTCCCCACAATAGCTCACATCTGAGCAGGGAAAATCTATGAAAAGATGTTTTTGAAAAGGAACATTGTAATCACGCATTACTTAGCCCATAACCTTTTAATAAATCCATTTAGGAGTGAGAGAGCTGTGCATTTAGCAATGGTGTCGATTTATTCTGAGCCATTTGGTGGAAATCTGTGAGGACTTATTATTGATTAGGCTTAGAGTAGTTTTTACTTTCAATGTATTCAGTTGGGGTTTGGTGACACCGTACTTCGTGTACTAACCTAATGCCAAGGCATGACTTTGGGGTAGGTTAAAGGATTATAAATAATAGCCTGCGTGTAATGCTCCCAGCAAATCAAGATGGATAACAAAAACAAGAAGCCTGTAGTTGACCAGATAAACCAGTTTATCATCGTGAACTCAGAGTCAGTTTGCACCAGAAACGTCCAAATGAACCAATTATCAAATCAGCTAGCCACACAACTAAATAAGAGTACAATGTAGAAATAATGTCCTGGACTAGAGTGGCCAGATTTTCCTACAATGTGTGCAATATTTTGTGTAATGTGTTTCAGTTATGTGCGTACAACTTTTGTAGAGTCGTTGTGGATGAGGAACCAGGTCAAAACAAGGAATGTTTGCTCATTTAAATCAATTTTAAACACTCAACATAGCACAGCAAAGCGACCAGCCCTTGTAATGTATTTTTATCCGTCAATACTTGGGTAAGAACGCACCAAGAAGGCGGTAATACACTGCTCACATTTTAGAATTTCCTAATTTTTGCGAGCGGTATAGTTTAGCAAGAGCTATCTCAGGCTAATATCCATAAATGATCAAAATAAAAATAAGTGAAGTCCTTTTTTTGCAGCATGTACTCATCTGCATTAGAAACTTGATTTGATCCTGTTGATGCTTCAGGTTCCTACAGAGACCCATAAGCTTTAACAGTTGAAAAGGTCTTATTTTCTTCAAAGATACATTTCATGACTGTAACAAAAGCTTGCTCTTTCTTTTCCATGCTGCATGCTAGACATTTGGGATGAGATGCAATGAACCGGAGCATCATTACTCGTGTACCAGCTAAATGTTTCTGTAGGTTCTTGGCAGATCCGAAAGAGTTTATCTTATCTTATCTAATCTTATAAAAGGATTTCAATAAATGTGGACATCAGGTCATGTTTAGCAGCCATTGTATCTAGGATATCAGCGTCTTTAAAAGGTCATGACACTGAGCAGAGTGAGTGTGGATAAAATCAGTGCTGGGCATCTGTACAGGTTAACTGTGACCTCTACCCGGACCTGTTCTGGCACCCTTTTGCATATGGTGACTCTAAAATATGCGGTTCGGCCCTTCTGTGGTTCAAGTGCCTCTCTTTGGCTGGGTCAAGGTGGTAACCTCTGATCTTCCAGTTAAGAGTGACCATGTGCACCAGGCCAGTCAGGCTACCGAGGTCACAAAAAAAGGTCAAATAGGGGTCAATGGTTTGGGACAGGAACAAGAGATAAGGTTTTTCTTTTTACCTGGCTGTCTCCAGTCAACACCTAATGTTTTATTTAATAAGTTATAAAACACTAATAAAATGTTACTTATCCAACAAATATACCCATCAAACACATTCAAAACAGAAAATCATGTTGTATTACTTTATAATGATTCATTTGCATTTTATTGAATAAATACGTATTTGATCACCTACCAAACAGAAAGAATTCTGGCTCTCGCAGACCTGTTTTTTCTTTAAGAAGCCCTGCTATTCTGCATTCATCATTGTCTGTGTTTATTGCACCTGTTTGAACTCGTTAACTGTATAAAAGACACCTATCCACACACTCGATCAATCACACTCCAACCTCTCCACCATGCCCAAGACTAAAGAGCTGTTTAAGGACATCAGAGACCAAATTATAGACCTGCACAAGGCTAGGATAGGCTACAGGACAATAGGCAAGCAGCTTGGTGACAAGGCAAAAAACGTTCTTAGAAAATGGAAGAAACACAAGGTGACTGTCAGTTTTCCTTGGTCTGGGGCTCCATGCAAGATCTCATTCTAAGAAAGGTCAGGAATCAGCCCAGAACTACTTGGGAGGACCTGGTCAATGGCCGAAGACACCTGTAAGTAACACACTACGCCATCATGGATTACAATGTATGGTTCCCCTGCTCACACCAGCAAATGCCCAGGCCTGTTTGAGGTTCGCCAATGACCATCTGGATAATCCAGAGGAGGCCTGGGAGAAGGTCATGCGGTCAGTTAAGATTAAAACATAGCTTTTTGGTATGAACTCCACTCACCGTGCTAGGATTAAGAGGAAGGATGAGAACACCATCTCAACCGCGAAGCATGGGGATGGAAACTTTGGGGGTGCTTTTCTGCAAAGGGGACAGGACGACAACACTGTATTTAAGGAAGGATGGGGTTATGTATCACAGGATTTTGGCCAACAACCTAATTCTCTCAGTAAGAGCATGGAAGGTGGGCTGTGGCTGGATCTTCCAACATGACAATTAAGGAGTGGCTCCGTAAGAAGCCTAGCCAGTCTCCAGACCTGAAGCTAATAGTAGATCTTTGGAGGGATCTGAAACTCATTGCTGCTCAGCAACAGCCCTGAAACCTGACAGATCTGGAGAAGATCTGTGTTGAGGAGTGGCCCTTGGTCAAGGAAATGTCACAGGAAATGTCTGACCTCTGTAACAGGAACAAAGGTTTCTGTACCAAATATTAAGTTCATGTTTTCAGTTTTTCTACTGTTTCAAATAGTTTAAATACTTTAAATCTAAAACATTTGCAATAAAATGCAAATTAAATATTTAAAAAAAAACGATGTGCTTTTCTGTATTTTATTTTTAGATTCTATCTCTCAAATTGTACCGACAGTAAAAATTACAGACCTTTCCATTCTTTGTAGGTGGAAAAACTTCGGCAACTTCAGGGAAAAAAAATTGGGAGTGTATCAAATAATTATTTCAGCAAATAAAAGATATAGAAGAAATAAAAGAAATCTTATATTTCGTTTTCGTCAGCAGTTTACATAACTGGATGTTTTCAGAAATCCGTGAATCACAGGGAGCCCAGCTTTCATTCACATTTTTGATTTAATATGAACTGGTTCTTGATATAATAAACATCAATGCATGGATGAAAATGCTAAAGTCGGTCATTCCCCTGCTCATAGTTCAAAGTAAAGGGTGTAAATATAAAGAGCCAAGAAGACAAATCTTGTTGGGTGGTGAATTATTCTGGTAAAACCAGTGTCAGACTTTGATGTGACAGATACGGATGTACTGATTACTTGTTATTTAAACACAGTTTTTATTTATTGGCCACCTTGTTAGATTAACCTACTTTAGCTAGAACAGCTTGTTGGTATGCACTTTAACATTGTGCACATTATATGATGTTTGAATCATTCTTTAATGAGAACAGGCACGTGTCTCTGAAGCATCGATTTTGTTCACATGATGATTTGTTCACTGGTTTCTGATGTACTTTTCATTCTGAATTGTTTTGTCTGTGTGTCAAAAACAGGTTGAACACAACACACAGAACAATTAGATAATCTTCTGCAGAAAATGATTGCGCCATGATTAGTAAGTATTATGATTGTAAGGGACTGTCCTGCTACCTGGGACATGGCCACATAAAAAACAAGCCTTTCAAGCTTTGAAGTTTCCTCGATATGCACTAAGAGTTGCGTTAGAGACAAGCCCGTATGCAGGGGTCAGATAGGGTCAGAATAGGATGCTGATTGAACCTATTTTAGCTCAATATCCTGTCTGAGTTTCCCCATGAACAGAGACGGCCTTGAGCCGAGCTCCGCAATCAGATTGATCCCTGATCCGAATGCAGATCAGATTTCAGCTTCGCTTGTTGCCCCTACATCCTCGTCTGATCTCAGGTGACATCTCGCCCCCTCACCGATGTCCAGTGCTGCACCCTACAGAGTCGCCTTTGTACCTGAAATCACTCAGCCATCAGTGTCGGGCTAATAGAAATATGGCTTATTTAAAGCACAGGCATTCCCTGAGTAGGATGAACCTGCTGATTGACAGGATTCCTCTCAGCTAGCCATGTGTTGATATTATATTTTCATATCGCCACCCTTGCTTGAGCTTTTTTTTTTTTTAAAAATACTATTTTGACACTGTAATTTCTCACAAAAATTAGGGGATTTTTCATGATGGTATATTTTATCTTGGAATATCCTTTCATTTTTGTGGGCAGAATTCTTGTTTACAAAGGCAAATTGGAAAGTTTTGGCATTTACTTGACGTTTGACGTTATTTCATTGCAGACAACATTAAACTGAGATGCTTCATGTTTTGTCCGATGAACTTAATTTCTTTTCGTTAATGAACATCCATTCCTGCTGTTCAGGCCTGCAGCACATTCCAAAAAAAGTTTGGCACGGTAAAGCATTTACCATGTTGTCATTTGTTTTCACTACACTTAATAAAAAACTTTTGGGTATAGGTCAGGACTGCAGACAGGACAGGCCAGGACCTGTACACAGCATGTGGTCTTGTTTTGTCATGGACAGTCCTAGAATTCCTCCTGATTTCCTGGATCATTTAAGGGAGTAAATATGCAAATGTTCTTATTTTAATAGTATTCAATTCCCTGAACAGAATACACTTATAGGTAAACCATTCAAATGCACAAGTACACCATATACAGTAGGTCATCTGAAAGATCAAATTTCCTCTGTCATTTTTCATGTGAAGCTCTGAAAACCTACATGCACACAACCTCATCCTGAGGTACCCAAATTCCAGCCCTGTCATCTCCCTACAGAGTTGTCTTTGTCCCCTAACTCACTCAGCAATCACAATTTCAGCTAACAGAAGCAGACGCTCCTCGAGCCACACTAAACTGCTGATGGATGGCCTGGATTCCTTTCAACATTCAACAGGTTCTTCATAACATGCTCTTTATCCAGTTTCTGGATTAGAACAAGCACAAATATATTCTAATTTAATACTTGCGGTATTAAAATGGTATCATTCCAATCCTTTAATGCTTTATACAGATCAGTCAGATTACATTAAACATGCATGTTGAGCATGCTAAAAATAGAAAGAATGCCATAATAATAATATTATCAAACCACATCGCTCTTTTTTTCATTTGCCTGGGCCTAAAACCAGAACTAAGAGTACAACCAGCCGCTTAGGGGTTATGGAAAGTTGATCTTCACAAAAATCCTATTTGTGACCTTAATGTACTGTGAACATCTCAGATATACAATGGTCAAATGGAGAGAATAAATCCAAGCGATAAGACAACCAAAAATACAGGTTATATTTTACACAGCAGCAAAAGATTGGGCAGCACTGAAAAGTGAGTAGCATCGACTGCTGGTGTAAAAGAAAATCCAGAATGGCTTTTTCCCAGAATTTATGATTGCACAGTTTGAAAATTAAAATACATATTGAGCAATAAAATATACTGCATATATTAGGATAAACCCATTAAACATGCAGCTTAGCCTCACTAGAAACAAAACCAAGCAAAAGTAGATGTATAAAGGTGATGCTTTTCACTGATAATGCAGCCTGTCGATGTTAAACATCAATGCTAACACTGACATGCATTCGCCCGCAGGCTCCATTCATAAACAGATATTTGTACAACTTAAGTGCAACATAATGCAGTTTCGGCCTCAGGAGTCGCCATTCACAAAGATCTGAATCAGTGTGATATCCTGCAAGTTTGCTTACGGCACTGATGCTCTGTCTATAACAACTACATTAAAGCCAATCCCCGACATGCTAAGTGGTGCTGTTAGCTGTTAGCGCTGACGGTAAAAGAGAAAGACAACAGGCAGAATGCACAAAAACTATGAATGACACAGCATAAAATACAACTTCATAAACTCCATACATTTAGTAAGCTTAAGTAAAGAGCATGACACAGTAAGCTTTGCAGAAACACTGAATGAGTTTGTAAAGCTGTTGTGGTCTGAGACTTTTGCAAGTGTTTTTAGTTTGTATGATTTAGTCACAATCTGTTGTATTTAGCAAGACCGTTTTAGCTAATTTAGCCATGTTTACGTACTACAAACAGTGTCAGACGTTGAATACTGGCTTTAATTTGAATACTAACTGGTTGAAACCTATTCTATTTTCCTCTATAGTATTTCCGTTCGACTTATTTTGTTACGTTTTCTTCTTTTACACCCGATCAAATAAAAAAAGTTGATGAAACAGGTTCTTTCTGTCGGAGCTCATGTGGTAAAGTGGGAAATACAACAAAGCGTGCTGGGTGAAGCTGATTTGTACCTGCTGTTAGAAATGACAGTAAAAACAAAATCAACATTGATGAATTATGCACTGTGTACATTTATTTACGTCCACATAGTAGCATAATATTGTGGGACATACATATTTATCAAATATCAACTCAACATCATTCAAAATTCCACAAAGTGGAGGTTTGTTTTCACACCTGCATCACATTAGGAATTAATTTGCCGCTTCACAGCGTGGGCAGACACTGTACTTGCCATACAAAACAAGAGAAAATGAGAAGCGCTAATTAGCTAAACTGTTACCATTTCCATAAAATGTGAGTGACTCCGATTGTGCTCGGGTGAAGGAGTGCAGCTGTGTCACGAGTTGAGTTTAGCACAGTTTACATAGCTTGTACTCCAGTCGGTGCTCTCTCAGCATCGGTAATAATTCCGAAAGTCACAAATGGATTTGGTGTTTGAAAACGTGTCGAGATGAGCAGATGCTGTTTGAGTGTGTAATTTGGCCTGTTTAACCGTTACCGATTCGTTAAAAAAAAACATGAAAGGCACTCAGTCTGAGTTACATGGACTATACAACCCATGGCAGAATATTTTTACAAGCCCAAATCAGAAAGAATTGGGACAGTTTGAAAAATTAACATGTCAAATTAATTTAATTTGTTAATAGACACCCGTTCCTGCATTTCAGACCTGCATTGTGGATTGGCATATTTCTCCCACTAGGGTGCATGATATCATTAAACAATTCCAGATGTTTAACAAATTTAAAGGTCAAGGGCACAATGCCTAAATCCCTCAGACAGCAGTGCACCAATAAGTGTAAATAATAAAGGCAATTTGCACTCCTGTGATGGAAGCATTAATGCAAAAAAGTACATTGAGATCTTAGAACAATGTATGTTGCACTCAAGAAGACAACATTGCAATGCTGCACACATGACAAAGTTATGGCTGAGGAACAAGAGTACTGGACTGGCAGGCCTGCAGTTCTGACCTGTCCCTTATAGAGAATGTGCGAATTTCCAGATGAAAAATGCGAGAACGACGACTTTTGTACATCTTAAGACGTATTTGGAGGAAGAATGGGACAAAACAACCCAACCCAAGTGGTAAATGCTTTACTCTTCCCACTTTTTAAAATGTTTTTAGGCCAGAAATGAAGAAATTAATGTTCATTAACAGATAATTTAGAAAGTTTAAGAACAGATTGACAGAAAGTACCAGACCCAACATAAAATGTCAGATTCAAACTGTCTGAAATTAAATAAAAAAAAAAAAAAGATTTTTACACAAAGTAAAGGTAAGAAAGAAAGGTAAGGTAAGTTTTTTTAATACACATTTTCCATACTGTACCATCTTGTGGTATAGCTGTATTTCATATAAATGATCTAAGCCCCACCCCTCATTTTAACCATTCAAAACATACATTAGATTCGAAATGGCTTGCACCTGCTACTTATACAATCTAGTGCAGCAGATGTTTGTTTTATAAATGACATTTGTTTGTTTTTCAAGTTTGGAGAGAGTGAAGTGTGATAAAAAATTGCTATATTCTTAGTTTTTTATTCTTAGTATAAATGATTTACTGGAGCAAAACAGTAATGTTGATTTCAACACTGCTTAACTACTCCAGCCTTTGAGACGTATTCCGATGTGACTATGATACAGTATCAATGTATAGTATTAGTAAATCATGTGACACTGGTGGTGTGTTGTTAGATATTAGGACCAGAAAAAAGGCTTGCTCTATTATTTTGATTTAAAGGGAGGAATTAAGTGCAGATCTACAAAAACATATAGAACTGTAACTGTATCCCCCTTTCTAGATGCTAAGGGTGATTGTCTGAATTTTGTTGGCTGGTATTTTGGTGTCTTTATCCTCTCCACTGATGCGAAACACAATGTTTGTGTTTGATGGGATAGAGGCTGTACCATTTAGAGGTTTACCCAGCCAACTCTCAGCTCCACGCTTATACATCTTCACATTCACCTATACGAAAAAACAAAAGAGGAAATTATTAGGGCAAAAATAGGACATAAATGAACACTGATGCACTGATTTCCTTCAGCATTTACCACTTTAATGCTTTCTCTCACTGACCAAAGTTAATATCAGTGAATATCAGTATTGTAGTATTCAATCTGGTCTCGAGACCTCAAACTCATTTGGACTTGTTTTGGTCTCGGGGTAAGGTGGACATGACAATTATTGTCGTCCAATGCACCTGTCTGAGGTAACTTTAAATATCATTCATTGCTACTCTCTTTCAGTATCCGCCCTTTGTTTTCACCCGCTCACTTTTCTTTATCATGTCTCCAAATATGTCATTATTATTATTTTGTATTCACATTTAGTAATATTAAAATGTTAGAATTAATTTTGTTATTCACTAACTGACATTATTGACTTTTATGTGGTGACTTCTGATTAAGTTTGCTTCCAAAAGTTGCATTGCCTTAGGTTTACTAAGACTAAAATACAATAATAATAGTTTACTTTTATGTTTCACAAAATCTCTATTAAAATATTTTATTATGTATGAACAATTAGAATCATATTATACAAGGTATAATGAAGGCAAAGTGAGTTAAAAACTTACTATACGTTTAAATTCTTGTGTGATTAAAAAAAAAATCTTAATCTGTTTTCTTCTCGGTCTCAGCAGCTGCCGATCTTGACTTAGACTAGACTTATGAAAGTCTTGGCCATGACTGGGACCTGATGTTTCCCGGTCTTGACTCAGACATTACTCTAGTGATCATGACACAATATTAAATCATTATATATCATACTATTAAATTGATTTTTATCTTCAAGTCAGCACTGTAGCAGTGGCTTGTACTTTATTGACAAATGGCAACTCATCGTTATAAATGCACCACACCCAGGGGCCATTTCAGCGACACACACAAGGTCACAACCGTACCAAACAGATGGCCAGTTCTCAGAGGTGTAGGACAGTATTATCAAAGGAAGTGCTGTAAAACAAATTGGCTATAATGATGTATACTTACTACCAAAACTCGACATACAAAAACCGGATTAAAATAGACAAAAATCTTAAATAACTTGTGTAATATTTACCTGACAATAGTCTTAATAAATCAAGTGCAGTACACCTCCCCTGCCACCATGTCACACAAGCTCCAGCCAAAACTATGCACATGCCAATCAAGTTCCTACAGATTATATATATATATATATATATATTTATATATGTGCTTCGAATAGTTTTACACGGTTTGAAATGCCATACATTTTCTGATGTCATAGCAACTATACGAAGACTATGTGCATTTTTGTGACCTCCGGAGGTCACTGAAGTCCAAAGTCTGACTGAGACCTTCTGATATCTGCTTTTTCAGTCACCAGTGACCCTCAGCTCTAACCTTTTGTAGGCCAAGCTGTTGTGCACAGGTTGACCAAGAGGACTGCTGGTCTAATCGATTCAGCCACCTGGACACAACCATCAACATCAAATAAAAACGTGACAGTGATATTTTAGGCGAAATAAACTCCAAATGATACATTGTATGAAATTATTCCAATCATTTGTGTAATCAGACTGTATGATATCTGATCATCTAATAAACAATAAGCCTACATTTTACCTGAATAACAATAATTGCATACAGAACAATACAATTTATGTCTTAATGTCTTATGTCTTACATATATATGTATATATATAATATATATAGCAGCCTGTTCAGAGCGTTCTGGTTATACAAATATCGTAGGCATTTGAAATTAGCTACTAATTTAGGAAAACAAACACACATAATAGTTGGATAGTTGTACACGTAGGTGTGACTTACAACTGCCAAGTCTTATAACGTGTGTATTATAGGGAAGGTTATTTCAGTTCAGTGGTGTCCCATCCCAATGTCTCCGATAAAAGCCATGTGACATCACGGATAATTAAAAGTATTAATACGATGTCCGTTTCACACATAATTCACAAGCATAAACAGACTCAAACGTTTGTTTATAATATAATCTTATATAAATCAATGTTTATCCTAAATCTTGGATTGCTGAACCACTATTCTATAATTCCAATTCCAATGAAATTGGGATGCGGTGTAAAAACATAAATAATAACAAAATATGATGATTTGCAAATCCTATAATCTATAAGAATCTAAATCTGCAATCAACTGCATTCACTACAAAGAAAATAGATTTAATAATCAAATATAAGCTTTATTGATTTTTGCAAATATTTACTCATATTTACTTTGGCCCGGAGGACACGACGTCCATGATTTCTAAAAGCAATTTGAAATGTGGACTCGTCAGACCACAGGACATTTCTCCACGCTGCGTCAGACCATCTCAGATGAGCTTGGGAGGTGTTTCTGGGTGTTGTTGATATTTGGCTTTCGCTCTGCATGGTAAAGTTTTAACTTGTACTTATAGATGGAGAGATGAACTGTGTTCTCTGATAATGGTTTTCTGAAGAGTTCCTGAGCCCATGTGGTAATATCCGTTACAGAATGTGTCAGATTTTGCAGAGATTTCTCCAGATTCTCTCAATCTTTTAATGATATTAAGGACCGTAGATGATGAAATCCCTAAATTCCTTACGTTGAGAAACGTTCTCAAACTGTTGGACTATTTGCTCATGCAGTTGTTCACAAAGTGGTGAACCTCGCCCCAGTCTTGCTTGTGAACGGCTGAGCCTTTTCGGGATGCTCCCTTTATAACCTTCATGACATTTACCTGTTTCCAGTTAACCTGTTCACCTTAGGAATGTTCCAAACAGGTATTTTGGAGCGTTCCTCAACCTTTCCAGTCTTTTGTTGCCCCTGTCCCAACTCAAATTCAAAATGAGTGAATATTTGCAAGAATTTATTTTTTAAAAGTTTATCAGTTTCAGCATAAAGTATCTTGTCTTTGTAGTGCGTTCAGTTGAATATACAGTAGGTTGAAAATGATTTGCAAATCATCATATTCTGTTTTTGTTTTAGTCCGACTTCATTAGAATTGGGGTTGTACATGAAATCTTTAGTGAGAATTTTTGCAGAAACTTTTGTTTTGCTGATGAATAATTAGCTTTAGATTACACCTCCACTCTTGGACATTATATATATATATATAGTCTTAACCCTTTCTGTAAATGAGGAAAATTTGCCACAACACTTTAAAACAATCTGCTCAGATATTTAAATATGAATGGACCTAACATCTTTGGACTGTTGGAGGAAACTGGTGCAAACCCACGCAGAACACATACAGATTTCACATAGAAAGGACCGAGACAGTTCCACCCTGGGACTGAACCCAGGACCTTCTTGCTGTGAGGCAGTGGTGCTACAAAAAAAAATCACATTTCACATTTCACAGTGAAAACAACTGCCCAGTACCAGCATTTGAAAAGCCTTCCCACACCATAATAACTCCACCTCCTCTATGCATTCACTTTTGTACACTCATTGCCAAAAGAAAAAAATGTGCCCAAATAGAAATGCCGGATTTCTGCAAAACTCAGCAGGCAGTTACAATGCACTCATGCAGTGGCCTCCGTAATTCTTAAATGGAAGAAGTTTGGAACAAGCAGGACTCATCCTAGAGCCAGAATTTTCATAGTCCTTCTCTGAGCTCTAGAGTCACTGCTTTTCACTCTGCAATGCAGTGTTAGCTATTATACCTTATATAGACAGCAGTGTGTCTTTCTAAATCATGTCCAATCAACTGAGTTTACCACAAGTTGACCCTAATCAAGGTGTAGAAACATCTCAGAGATAATCACGAAAAATGGTAAATTGTCATGTCATGGTCATGGTCATTGTAAATATGCATGTTTGATTTCGTTGTCTAATTTGGAAGCACAGTAACTTAACTGTTGCACCACCATGTTCCACCTGTTTTTAGAGTGGCAACTATTTAGTTTTTTTAAATAATCCACCACTTTGTAGCTTACGAAGTTGTCGCTTAGGTACGTTTAAAATGGCTGGTCAATACTTTAGGTTATATAAGACATCCGTTAGCTACAAAAAAAAAGAAACAAATAAATGTTGATGCCTAACTGTCTGCATTTAAACAAACCATGAACATATTTTTTTTTTTTTGCTAAACCTTTACATTCAAAGGTTGCAGAAGCTGTGATTTGTTTGGCCTATGTGTGTTAATGCCTTGTTGTGCGATGTTTAATAGAGTGGTTCGATGTGTCAGCAGGACACACACTACAGCATCAAAGGAGAAGGAGTGCATCTTTGAAAAAGAGGATGAGTGAAGACTGGACTCAGATTTCTCTGCTAGTGTGTCCAGCTTAAATAAGTGTGTACTCATCACGGCATAGACACACTGTTATTTGTGTTGGACAATGGTTGCTTTAATGAGATTTGCGTGGCCAGATAATTGAACTCTGTTCCATTTCAAAGGAAAAATCTGCAGCACTTCTGCTGTTTGACGTGCACTATAAGGGGGATTAAAGTGTACCACCACCTCCCCACAACCTCCCCACACACACACACACACACACACACACACAGAGAGCCTGGACTTTCTTTTGTTACAGATATGGACAATTTTTTTCAATTATGATGTGCAGGGTATGATGGTGAGGGTGTTCAGCTAATGGCTGCAGGTTGGAGTTCAGTGAGTGGTGATCATTGTGGACAGCCGCTGGGGCTTTCATTATCGCCACATCAAAAGGTAGATAAGCTATCAAAAACAGAAAGCATGGAATCAAAATTTGGTAGAGTAATAGCAAGAGTAATGTGTTTCTGTCTGTACTGTTCAGAAGGTCTTCACTTAAGTATATGGTAAGCTACAGGACAGGGAAGTCACGCAATTGCCTCAGGCCTCATGCTTTAAAAGACCTTAAACACCTAAAATTGTCTTGCTGGCTCCACTCTTTTAGAATATATGCAGCATTAAAGATAAAATGCACGGTCTCTGTGCCTACACTAAGGTACCTGACATACACAATATCAAGCCAACAGCTTGTCTGAAATTTTAAATAGCTGATGGTGACTTGATCAGTCAAAACCTGCGTAACGGCTGTTTGTTAGTAACCCTGTACATGCTGGCCAAATTTCAATTTGATTATCTGCTCCTGAATAAGTTCCATGAAAGTAATTTAGTACCAACACAAGTCTGTAGTGTGCTTATCATCTATATTTATAATTTAGCGCAGAACCAGTTAGGGAGCAATGTCTGCTCCTTTATTAGTTTCGCTCAAAACTGGCACTGCTTGGATATAACAAATTAGGAAACCGATAACAATTGATAGTAGAAAATACAGTCATGTGCTCGTATGTGTCATTTAATTCTCTAAAACAGGTTGAATAAAATAGATGCTTACCAGATACCAGTCTTCTTTGCTACTGTATTGTAAATATAAATTGTATTTTCCTATGAAAACTACATTCAAATCATATGTAAATGTG
Source organism: Parotocinclus haroldoi (assembly GCA_034779995.1). NCBI lineage: Eukaryota > Metazoa > Chordata > Actinopteri > Siluriformes > Loricariidae > Parotocinclus > Parotocinclus haroldoi. Next base: position 5,907 of record JAUZST010056395.1, on the reverse strand, counting down.
CCAGAGATACAGCTGAAAACACAAGTGACTGAGGAGTGATCGAAACAAGTGATGCTTTTGTTCGATGGAATATTAAAAATCATCATTTGACAGTATTACAAACAACACAGAGGTTCAGCCAGATAAAACAGATGCTTAGAGAGTGAATGTGAACCAGTTTATACAGTTTGCTTTGAGACAATGCACCGCTGTAAATAAATAACATATAAATAAAACTGATTTGAACTTTTACCATTTAACTTTACCATTTACAACAGCGCAGACACCTACACTTCTGCATTTACTGCTTGTTACAAATGTACAGTGGGAAGCCATACACACACACACACACACACACACACACACACACACACACACACACACACACACACACATAACTTGCAAAAAAACAAGTTTTTAACATGTTAACCAAGTTATAATAATCTCTAAACCAACCATGAGCTAATTATCAGTAAGGTAGTGAGCACATGAGTGAATGAGAGACCTCTGCTTTTAAACTCTTAACTCCTGCCTCAGCTCGTGGATTCCCAGCATTGACCAAAATGGGCTAAAATGATCAAATAAAATTAGTTTTTTTTTTTACTAAATTAGTAACAATATAAGCAGTTTCCTCCAAATGGTATACAGATGCTTATAGGCTAACTATTTTTTAAAACCAACTTATTTTAAAAATACATAATAACTTTTTTGTAGTATATCTTAATATCAATATAAACATATTACATATTAAATATATAATATATGAATATAATATAACTATTATTAATTATTTAGTGCATACAAATATCAACACTGTTTACACACAAACGTTGAAGCAAAATGTGCATAAATTTAACCTGGTGTGCAATCCTGTCTGATCTCTGTGTGTCTGGCCTTTCATTGCTGCAAACTGAATTAAAGCCATTGAATTTAAAATGAACTACTTACCATGTCTATTATCCATTTAGGTTGATTTACAGGGTGCTATGACAGTGTTTAAAAAAAAAAAAAACAAGATGGCCACAGGCTGAAGCCGCAGCCCAGAATAGACAACCAGATGGCACTAGTTTATGCTAAGCCTCTGCCGTCCTATCATTGTTTATGTGTTTATCTCCTCGTCAAGTGTCTCAAGTGTAGCAATTTCCCCTTTTGAATTTCATTTACATCTCTAACACAGACTTACCCTAATATTTCTTTTCCCCTCATAGCCATTAATAATCAATCAGGGGCATTTGAGCGAGTGCTCCTCCTCAAATGTAAGTTTTTTTTTTTGTTTCGTATCATTAGCTGTGCTTGAATCGAAAGGGCCGTGTTTGCTAATTGCAGGCTTTCTCACCAAGTCTTTGCTGCTATTGTTGTTCCCATCGCTTATTAGCAGACCTGCAGGCTTGGTGCAGGCCTTGTCTTTTAAACAGCCATTTGTTTCAGTCTTTCTGTGCAGGATGCTATCAATAGACACTAAAGAAAGATCAATAAGCATTCATTTATCCAGTCAGGCTGGTCTCCACGGCACAGGCACTTAATTATACACACCGAGCAGTATTTGCTTTAATTGGCCCGAATCAAGAGAGTGAAGTGGAAGGAGTGGATGAATTTGCATATTTGTCAGCGAGTCAGACCTGACGATTGGCCCGCTTTGCATAATGAAGCTTGAATTCGCAAGTCATGTCTACGTGAATAGGGTTGAATCCTGTCCAGAGCTTTTGTCAAGTTTGATTTGTTTTCATTTCAGAATTCCATGCATTATTCCGGAGCAAATGAATAATAAAACTCTCATGCAGTGGTGCCGATATCTTAGGTCTGTAACATCCCATCGATTAAGGCTATGTCAGTCTAGATGTATGACTGTATACAATCATAGAAAAGTAAATAGTGATATATTTACACTATACCAGCTCATGCCAGGCCACATCACGACTGTAATGCTTCTGATAGTGGGCAGGCATCAAATGAATTAGAGCCAATCAAAAATGTAATGACAGTGTGAAATCAGTGCTGCTGACACAACGGTAATGACCATCAATAATGCTTAGGCTCTGCCTTTAGCGAAGTTTAATGAACCATTAAGAAATCAATGAAGGGCTGTGCAATATGCCAGTGTTTTTCTAAATTTATGAATGATTACAATTTCCATTTTGGAGTTCTTAAACAATGCAATAAAAAGGTCACAATTTAATTGAAGAGGGTTTTTTTTAAGTAGAATGTAATTTGGAAAGCTTAGATGTAAAAGCAGTAAAAGAGATCATAATCTACAGCTGTCAAACATTGTTTAAATATTTATCCATCTTTACTAAATTTGTGCAATGGTAAAGTAAGACCACTTGTGGAAATGCAATTTAATATAATGTTTTTTTTAAATTACAAAATCAAATAATCTGAATAACAGTTTGAAAAATAATTTTTTTTGATTCGTGTTTCTTGTGAAACCGTGCTAGAGGACTGAGCAGCATTTCTATATAATTTAAATAATACAGAATAAATCCACTGCCACTGGTATTACTGCATTTAAGAGCCATGATGTGCTTTACTTTAATCTTTTCAAAGGAAATGTAAACAGAGTAATAACACTATTGTGTGGTTACATTGACTACACTTACACTTACAATGCTTACAGCCATTAAGCTCCTTTTCCTGCTCTGGATTTCTGAACTCTCCAATACGGTCAGACATTGTCTGTATGGATGAATTTATACCCTGCATAACTTGCTCAATCTCATCTTTAACATTTTGCACATTGCGTTCAAATGTTAACATGAATCAACCGAATTAGGACCTCACAAAAAAAAACAACGGGAATAATCTTAAATCTTAAGTGCCTTGGAAAAAAATGTCCCAAAGCTGTTGCATAAAATTATAAAACGTTTTCTACCTTGTTTTCAAGCGTTTTACAAAATACTACAGATGCTACAGATGTTAGGCCAACACACGTTGCGCACACACCATGATTTTCAAAATCATCTAGAAAGACACTCAGGATAGAAACACTCCATCATAACGATCAGGTAATCAGAATGTTTTTGGATTCATTCGCTGTCACCCTTGAATGTAAGAAAACAAGCGGACCCAAACCACGTCGCAGCCGCACTTAACTGCATCTGTAGAACACAACACCACATTCAATGTTACTTTTAATATTGCAAACGCATGGTGTTTTTTATCTGCTTAAAAGGAGCCACCTTTTCTAGGTAGGGCTGGGTACTGTAACACCATTCCGATTTGGAACTGAAGAACCACATACCATATAGAATTCAGACTCCACTGATCAGTTCCTACAAACACATTTAATGCTTCAAATGCATCATACATCATTACGTAGGTTTGTTTTGATGGGCTTCACTGTACGATTAATGGGAAAGGGTTCTTGGGAAGCGCTCAATAATTGATCTCTTCTTTGAGAAGAAAATGATAAATGCAATAGGTGTGGACAAGTAGATCTGTTGGAGTGGCAACACATCTTAAGTCACTGAGCTTTAGCAATGTATCATGTCCGACTGACTTCATTTTACGAAACCAAATTGGAGAGTCTAAAATCCTTAATGTGAACAAAATTTAACCTGATTTAATGTAATAAAACGATCACCTCAAAGCACCAAACATGTCTCAGTTACTGCTGATCGTAAGCTGTCTATACGGGCAAAATGATAAACCTGTGATTCAAAGGGACCGTCATCATTTGTATGTTTCTCTTTTTACTTTCCATTTAAAGCATTTAGCAAAACATAACTTAACATAAGAATGATTACTTTCCTTATGAACCACAAGTTCATCATTTCAGCAGTAGAGTTTTCTTATGATCAGTAGTAACCGAAGGAAGTTCGATATTCCTAAGTCACTACTTTACATACATACAGTGTATGACACACCACTTCACATATGTACCATAAATATACATAGTACATTAAGACAAAACGGTCTTTTACTTATAATAGATTTAAGGGGGGAGAGGATATTATTTATGAAATGGAAATACACACAGAAATTATGGAATATTTCATTATGGGATATTTCAGTTTGAAGTAGCCCCTCAATTATTGTGAGCAGTATAGAAAAATATAGATACTCCTTATACCTGAACACCTGGGACATTTTTTCAACATTTAGGATTAAAAACTTGACCAGAACTGGAATCAGAGTTGATTAAAAGTATACAACACAAAACCAAAACCATAGCTATGGAGTAGTGGGACCCTTTCTAAAGCGGTTTGAGCGATTGGATTAGCATCACTAATAAATGTGTCTTATCATTATATGTTTCAAATTATACAACAAAACCTGAATAAGCTAGAGCAAACTGGGTCTGAATGCTAGCCTCTATGTAAATAGGAAGATTTAAGCATATCCTCTATTATGTATTAAAATGCCTTGTTTTTGAGAGTTGCACTGTTGTACCGTGGTTCCAACTTTAACTCAAATGAAATAAATGTTTAAATAGTCACTTTGCTACTTTTATTATTTACTGTTAATATCAGTTCATATCATATATATTCAAGGTGTCACTTCATACCGAACTCTAATTCCCCCTCCCCTTTATATATCTTCCTGAGCACTTTCAGTCACACCTGTTCCCCTCACTATCATTTTGCTCCCTCAATTATGAGGAATCACCTTATCTTTTGCCGGTTGCATTTCCACATTACAGCTGAAGTACAGTTCTTCACAGCAGCAGCAGCAGGCTGTAATTTACTGCCTCTGCCATCTGTTGTGGCTCTGCAAAATTACACATAAACTGGTTAGCGGACACTTTGGCCCATTGTCTGTTGTTTTGATAATCACCCTTAATAATGCCCGACATCAATATGGTCTTTAAACCTGATTTGGGGGGTTAATGGAATAAGACGCAGGCAGTCAGTGTATGCAGCGGGGCTAATGTCATTAGGAATGTTTGTGAAGAGCCAAATTAAATCAGCCATAAATTGCGCTCTCGAGTTTGGGCAAAAAAAGCCCTGCAGCCGTTCAGCCGCAAGAAGTGGGCTTCATATTTTAACCTCTCATGGTAACTGCGCTTAAAATGGACCAGAATAAAGGAAGCATAGCGTGAGTGGTTGGAAATGATTATTGACGCAGCTCTAATGCTTTCTGCGTGGAACAGGAAGGAAAAAAAATGTAACAAGAACAGCTCCTGATTTCAGGTCAAGCTATTAAGGCAAGCATTGCACAACAAAGTGGAATAAATGGGGCAAACAATTTAGTACTCTAACTTTCAAGACTTTCAGGACTTGTAACACATTGTTTATCAAAATAATAATTAAACAGGAAGGAATGTGAAAGAATAAATTAATTTATTCACTTATTTTAATATCTGCCGCATTCAGTTATGAGCCACGGGGCTATCTATTGCATTACGCGCGCACACACACACACACACACACACACACACACACACACACACACACACACGCTCTCTCTTACTCATTCCACGTACGTGATATGTCTTGCCCTGTCATGACTTGCCACTGATGTTGATGTGATGATAAATGAATTCAATCCATTTGCGATGGATGGTGGGTTAACGGTTAGCGGACTTCAAGGGTTAGAAATGAAAAGTGTCTTTAACAGAGATTTTTTGAGAAACTTTAGAGATACCAAATGAAATAAAGTACAGTATGATCTTGGAATGTTTGTGAAAACACAGAGGAAAAACACCCAGACCTTCAGATTTGGAGCTTAGAAAGCTTGTCATTAGAAATTTAAACTGTTTAGTGTCATTTTTATATCTTATATCTCACTTAAATAGCAGGATCGTGTGCCTCCATAATATACAACCTGACAGCGTACTACTATCAAAAAATGTATTTATACAGCGCTTTTTACGATGTAGCATTGTCTTAAAGCAGCTTCACAACAGTATATAATCTAAAAAAGGCCAATCCCAGTCTGAGCAAGCCTATGGCGGCAGTGGCAAGGAAAAACTCCCTTATTTAGGAGGAA
>JAUZST010056384.1:0-50588 GCA_034779995.1 Parotocinclus haroldoi | reverse complement strand
TAAATCCCTTCCAATCTTTCTTTGAGAAAATTAGTTTTTTGCCTTTCTGTCATCACATGGAAGGAGTTTTTTTTATATTATTAGATTCAAATACCATATAACAACACATTTAAAAAAGCAAGTGAGAATTAAGGATGTCGCCAAATCGATCAACAGTGGCAACTTGACAGTAATCTAGTAATGTTGCTATTGAGCCTCTGAGCCCATTTCAATTCTTCAAAACTGGTGGTTTGGGAACTCTTATAGTTGTGCACCTGTTTTAAAATTGCATTGCTTCACAGGGCACAGGGGCAAATAAATAAATAAACATTGTTAGGTAGGACTCGACTACTACTTCACCTGAAGAAACGAATTCTCTGTGCTCTCGTGTCTTCTTCTTTGAGGTTCACTCATCTAAAAACAGGAGCTGGCGTGAATATCCTGCACCATGATTGCTGCCTGTCGGTCCATAAAATGCCTTCGCCAGTTTTCGCATGAGGAATCAGGAATTTAAAGTATAGTTTTCATCCTAACGCATAACAGCAATTTTCTTGAGACTTTGGTTTCACGAGTGATTGGCATGAAGCTGGATTAGGAAATCTTTTTCCTTCCGTTTCTCAGCACTTTATTTCAAAATGAAAATGCTCCTCCAGTTTCTTATTCATACCCTTAATAAATACACCATAAACAAGAATTTTGTTTAAACTCCATTCTTAGCATACAGCAATGATGATTATTAGAATTTGACAGTAATTACTATAATTCTTGATCAGTCTAAATTGAATTCGTTTTAAAAATCCGTGCCCTTTTATTGGCACTGATATGGAAACTCCCTTATGCATTAAGGCAGAAGTGGAAAATTGCCTTCTTGATTTTATAATAGATGATAAAAGCCTCTGATGTGTTTAGAGTGTTTAGTAAATTGTGGCAGTTTTACTGAACACAGAAAAAAATTTCCTCTGATCCTTAAAAAGACTGAACCTGTTACTACCTCGACTATCTGAGGTGAGAAAGAGGAACTCAATAGGGAATTTAGTCAAATAAAATAGTATTTGTACCAGACATTACCATAGGTGCAGTCTTTTTAGGCTACTGTAATGGGTATTTTCACAGAAATTGCAGGCAAACGATACAAAACAATGGCTATAATGCACCTATAGGGTATGCCAATCACCAGAAAACCATACCTATAGGGCATGGTCATGGAATCATTATGTATATTGTATTATTTTATTAGTATATTATGTTTATTGTATTAGTTATTAGTTATAGGTGTGATTTCAGGCAGTGATTTCAGCTTTATTTAATTCCTTTACTGATTAGTATTACTGTACTGAATTGATTTACATTATTCTAGCTTTTCATCATTAACAGGAACAGATTAATAAGATTATATGACTTCTTATGTGGAAATTTTATTCCAATCGGAGATCAAATGTCCTTCTGGAACCAATTACATTTGAATTGTGCAGTTCCACTTTATATAGTAGAATATACAGGTAGGGAGGGACAAACAAATGAGAACTACTTATAATAGAACAGGTATATAGGGGTACAAATACTATTTACAGCTTGGTACACATAAGTAGAGGAAGATCATCCACTCAAAGATGTGGGATGTGGGACAAAAAAAGGTCTCTAAACACACCCACTGATTTAGAGCAGACTTTAGACTAAACATGAGCTAGGTAAGTTGGATTTCTGCACTTAAACTTGAAAATTATTGAATATTGGGGTGACCAGCTGCTTACGGCTGCAACTTCTGCAGTTGAAAGACAGATTTTAATTTCCTATTATAATTTTTAAGATTCAGTGATCAAGTTGGAGAAACTGGGATAGCCTTGGAAATTGGGCTGCACTAGGAGGACTAGGACTCGGAGGATCGCACATGGTTCGATCTCGCTTCTCCTCGGTCTGGGCTCTGCAGTGTTAATGCCCAGTTTTCTCTGTGCCCTTTTTCTAAATAACCTTGCCTCCTATGCCAGTGCTGGCTTTATCTCTGCTGCAGATCGCTGATGGTCTACAGATAGGCTGCAAATTCGTTATCTCTCGTTAGTCCTCGAGAATGTTTTAGATTAGACCGCGTTTTTGTGTCACTGTGAAAATGTTGCAAATCGATCTTTCTTTCTGATTTTCTATGTGCTGGGGTGAAGTGGTAAGTTAATTAGTGTGGCACATTAGCTTTCCCCCTCTCGGGAGGTAAGAGAGCATGAATGGAGTGAAATGGGAGCACAGCAGGGTTCCGCTGGTGCTAAAGAACGTACAGGTGCCAGAATGATCGAGAATGTGCAGTGGAGGGTGATAGCCAGCCCTCTTGGTGATTAAATACTGCCATGATTTTGTAATAAGCCCAGCAAACAGCAATTTATGGAAAACGTAGAAAGCAGGGAAGCTGTTTTTTTTTTTAACAGAAACAATTAAATGTTTAAAACGGGGAAACAAGAAAGGCAGTAAGAGCTTTTTGCTTTCAAATCTTTGCTTGGCCTGTCTTTGAGTCCTGTCTCTGAGCCCCCTCTGTTTCTGTTCCACCAAACGAGCCTTAAGTTCATTCAACCAATTGCTTTTAGTCGTTCCTTGCTCTCAGATGGGATTTAGATGATCAGACTTTTCCCCTCACTGCCCCAAGACTCAAACAATCTTCCACTTTCAGTAACGGAATAGCCAGTAGTCGAGATCTTCAAGTCAGATTAAGAAACCTATTTATTATCTCAAGCATTTGTTCATGTAGCATGTTCATGCTATGCTTTGTTAAATTTATTGTGCAATGCTGGCACTTCTTTTCTTTCAAATTTGCCACGTACATCCAGGTGACTTGAATTGAAAATTAGGAGAATGGAAGATTGAGAGTGAATGTGATTTAAAAGTAAGAAACTGGACTGTGAAAAATGTGTTAAAGAACAGAAGTTCCTAATTTGCGTGTCGTTTCTCACTCCTGCTTGGACTAGAGGCTGTTCTGTGTGGATGACTTATCTCTCGTTATTTGTACCAAGCTGTAAATTGTTCCTGTCCTATTGTAAGTAGTGTGCTTGGTTTGTTACATTCTCTCTAACCGATAATTATATAAACTGGTTCACATTTACTTGTGTCTCGGGTTCATTAGCTGATCTGTTTCTAATAGCGTCTATCGATGCATTTTGGGCTTCTGATAATGTTACGGCTTTAACCTTAACAGGGTCATAATATCATTTCCATGCTGTTTTCTTGAGGATGTACCCTTTATGTCTTCATGACTATAGCCTAAAGACTATGGTGAACATCCATTTTGGTCAACGACTGGATGAACTAACCAGCCTAAGGGAATTGGGACAAAATTCAAGATGTTGAATTTGGGTCCATCTGCAAAAATGACTTTACATAGGGTGATTATGAGGAAGCTTGAGAACTGAGAGATTTGGAGGACTGGGAAAAAGCAGAGAAACGTTTGTGAGACTTGGACTTTGCAAGGTTTTATACTTATCACATTTAGGAAGGTTTTCCTTGCCAGTGTTGTCCTAGGTTTCCTGAGTTAGGGCTGGGTTTTGCAGAGCGACTCAGAAGGGCCATGCTCTATTGTAAAAAGCACTATAGAGCTAAATCACAAAAGTAAACATTATATTAAAGACTATAAAATGATATTGTGTCCTCTGACTTTTCTCTGCAGAAGTTCTGTTTGCAGGCAAAAATAAATTCTGGACTGTGAGACTTGGGGACTAGAGGGAACTCTGAGAACTTTGAGAGTTGTGAATCTGGGAGGAACCTTCATATCTGCATCTCTACTAAAGCTCTTTCCTTTCCGCAGTACATCTCCGAGGATGATGCCATTGCCTTGGGTGCCCCCCTCCCTGTCGCCATGACGATGCCACTCAGCCCCCTCTCCAGTGACGAGGAGCAGCAGAAAATGTTGGGGAACAGCCAGCACCTGTATCCAGGGGCGGAGGAGGAGGAGGAAGATGACGAGGGTGAGGAAGAGGAGTTGGACGAGGAGTATCAGGAAGAGGATGGGGAGGAGAACGGAGAGCTGAATGGCGAGGATGACGAGGACGACGAGGAAGAGGAGGTCAGGAGAGGTGGAGGAGGGGGGAGGGCAGAAGGGCGCAGGGACAAAGGCACTGTGGCTGGACGCAACATGCGAAGTTCCAACCCGGGACACGCTGCCAATCCGTATTCAGCAAACACCGGACCCGCCCACCAACCGACAGCCAATCAGCAGCAGCAGCAGCAAAAGAAGCTGAGAAGAGGCTCAAGTTCTGCCCTCGATGACACCCACATCGCCCTGATGGTGTTCCGCATCGGAATCCCCGACATTAAACAAACGGTCAGTGCGAAACACAAACACACACAAACATAAGTTCCTTCAACACAATTCTGCTTGTTTTTAATTCAAGTAACAATGTGTCTTCCACCTAATCCATGGCACGGCATTCCAAAAGCTTACCCACGCTTTCAGTCAGGGCCAATTTCTTGCGTCATTTCTGCATCAATGAATGCAGATTTACAAATATTTAAAAGAAAGTCATCCCACAACTTCATGTTTTGGCCACTTATAAATGTTTAACTGTAACCTGTAGTTATCCTGCAGCAGCTACCACGTCACAACTGGCCAAAACTGATTGGTTGATTGATTTGAGTTTATTGTCACATATTCATTGTAGCAGGTTCAATATACAGCGAAATTGGAACCATCAACCTGTCCGAACATACAGCATAACAAGGTGGGGGGAGGGGGGGGCAAGACAGGAAGATGTAACTTTAGGAAACTAGAATATGGTAAACATCGGGAAAGATTGGATATAAAAAAGCCCTGCCCACATACTGTCCTCTGAATAAAAGTACAGTACGAGAGCACAAAGAAAACTCCTTAGCACATAAGCACATATAATGACATTGTACAAAAGACTCCGTAATGGAGACGGGAAAGGGGGAAAGCGATTAAGGATAAACACAGCAACAACGAGCGGCCATCCGGTATATGACGCTCACACAGACCCGTCACCATACGACTGTGGGGGAGAAGCAGAAATGGAAGCCGTGTTCATAGGTTGGGAGAGAGGGGGAGCCAAAGAGTCGTTCCCCCGAAAGCACCAATTCATGTCCATAGCACAGCAGGAAAACCTTCCAGACAGGCCACGCCCCAGAAGTCTTAGGAAAAGGGGGGGGTGTACAGGTTTCCATAGCAGCGGAATCCTCTGGAGGAGTTTACACAGCAGCTCGACCTCAAGACCAAACCACAGATAAGATGGGTGCCGAAAACCAGATAAGATGCTTGTTTTGGCTCTAAAGTCTCCACACAGAAACACTCATGAATAGCGGTTCTCAGTTCTCCAATTATCCAGTTTTTGAGTTCAGAACTGATAGCTTCTCCGAGATTGAATCCATTCAATCCAGTTAAAAGTCACAGTCTGAGTGCCTATGGCTCTTCCTACACCCCCGATTAGTGGGGCTTTGAACAGCTGATAAAACTTTTAATTTTGCGATATACCAGGGCAACACCTAATCCAATCAGCAAAAACCCCGTAATCATGTTTCCGATTAAGAATACATCCTCAGTGTCCTCAACGGAAAGTTGCGCCAAACACATGATCTGCCAGTTCTTCCAAGCATCCATCACATATCCAGCAGCAGAAGTTCCATCTGGACAGGTAGGCTCCCCCGAGCCAAGGCTTCTCATCGAGAAGATGGAGTCAATAGCATTGAGAGACCATTTAATCAATTCCATAATTCCAAATTTCTTTTTGAAGATCCGCGTCCAGGAGCAGAATACACAGACAGACAGCAGGTAGCAGGCAGCACTTGATCCAAAACTAATTAAAAGTGTTTGTTCAGTTTTCTTACATGTCTGTGTGTGTGTGTTTGTGTGTGTGTGTGTTCAGAAATGGTTCCGAAAGTTGATCCGGGTCAGTAAGTGAAGGATGACGTGTTTGAAGTGTTTCTGCTCTGATCCTCTTGGTTCTCCATAAACAAAATAAAAACTTTCCCTCTAAAAAAAGCTTGGCTACAGAACAGCGCTATGACTTGTTATTCTTTAATTATAATTCTCTTCATAATATTTATCCTGATCTGTGTTTTATTTTATTTTCCTAAATATGTTTGCATTTCTATTTATTAAAACTATTATAAAACGGAATTAGATATCATAAGGCATAACATCTACAGGCTTCATAATGAGGCGTTGGTCATTTTTTGAGTCTTAGTCCTCCCAAGTGTTTCCTTAGTTTTTCCTTGTCACTGTCTCCCTAGGCTTGCTCAGTTAAGGCTTTGGGTCAATGTTTGCTTGGGTCAAGCTGCTTTGAGACAATTCTCTGCTGTGAAAAAAGTACTGAGGAAATATATTGGACTTTCAATGTGTTCACCCAACTTTTAAAAACATGTTCGTATCTTGCCGATTCCTGAAGCAAAGCTTAAACAAATGTAATTAAATCATTTTGATTAATGTCATATTTTTCTTCAAGTAGACAAAATGCTCTGATGCATGTTTAATGCACCTCTACAATTACATTAAAGCAAGCTCTCAAATCTCAATCCAAAAATTCATCCTTCAAGCAAAAACCAGCCACCAATAATCACTCCTTAAAATAATCTCCAGATCCAGTGGCGTATAAAAGACCGAGTGTAAACGGGGTTATTGTGTGTTAAGACGTGCATTGTCTATAAACTCCTAAACTTTTATGCCAACCACAGGAAATGTGCAAAAGATAAAAAAGAACAGCATCCAGTCTTAATCCTTACAAGTACAGTATTATTAGTATTACATGATGATCCATCAGCGAGAAGAACTCAGGATTAAAACAGCGCTCTTGTTTTGTAATGCCCTGCTAATTACTAATTAGTAGTTACTAAAAAACCTGATGTAATATCAGAAGGATATTCGGGAGTGAGCACAGCTTTTTGAGAAAGAACAACAGAAAGACACTGTTACATCTAAGGGTTTGTGCACTGAGTTTGTGCAGTGAGGGAATGTCGGTGGAAGAGATTCTTAAGTTGTCTGGGTTTTAATGAGCTAGAGCTTGTTCTTCTCCAGTCAAGATCCGCCTGCGATTTAAATTGGGAACATAACTTCATTTACGGATGCTCTCGTAGGTAACCTCAATCCTTGGTGGCTCGGTGGTAAAGATCCAGCGGCTGTCCATGGTGCTGAAATGACATTCACACCACATTGGCGACTTAATAAGGTCATTCAAAAAAAAAAAAAATCAAGCAAGCTCGGGCCTCAGGGTCAGCCAAGCTCCCGTTTTAAAAACACAGATTAATTAGCTAGTTTCCAGACTTATTGGCTATTTAGGAGGTGCCTTCGTAAGTGAAAATGGTAGTAATTTGTATCGTCATGTGGAAATAGAACAAGGCTTTGTCTCAAACCTCAAACAACACTAGTCACTACAAGAGTCTTCGATATGATGTACTGTTTTATACATCTAGCTTTTTAATGATCGACTTAAAACAGCATGCAGAAGATTTTTTTTTTCGTCAGTAGAACTGAAAGGTGGCGCAGTGGTCTAAAATCCTAGGCTTTGAGTTTTGGCGGTGCCTGCTGGCCAGGGCGGGTGTCAATCAGAAACGATGAGTTGTTTCCGATGGGGATGCGATAAGAACTGAACTACAATGCCCCCCAAAATGAGGGGTTATTTAATTGTGTCATGATTTTTTCAGAGCAGTGTATTAGTCATTGCATTGCCAATTATAATGTATTTTGATTTCACTCGGGCGTTTTTATTGATTCGTTTGCAGTGTGGTTACAGCTTTGCAGGCTTTCAAGCTATGCAGTCTGCAGGTCTTCCCCAGCATGCAATCATCTTACCTGGGGTTCTAGCCTTTTCTGCTCCTTAAATGTCCAAATTAAATGTCCGGTGTTCTTTTCTCTTTTAAACATTTTAATTTTGTTTCTTCAGTTTCAACACAGTTGTGGCAGTAAACAGCCGATCAGCTGCAGAAGAGCTTCTTTTACATTTAGTCATTTTAGTTGACTTACAGTTTATTTTACTTTAAGAAACCCTGTCTGATCCACAGTCCAGTACCATACCCTGCTGCTGGGATCATTTGGTAAGTTCCTCATGTTTTGTGGATCATTTCCCTCTACTTATTCTTTACCAAGCTGTAGGTTTAGCTTACACCATTTATTCTAAAGTCATTTGATTCTCTTTGAAGTATGTGGACTGTAGCTTAGTGGTTAAGGTACTGGACTATGGACCAAAAGGGTTCAAATCCCACCTCTGCCAAACTACCACTGTTGGCTCCTTGAGCAAAGACCTTGTAAATGTAAATAAACTGGTTCGTATGTTTAGTCTTTTTTATTTTTTGTGTTCCTAATATTGGCTATCGATGCATTTTTGGTGTTCGTCAAACAAACGTCAAAATCCAGGCCCAACATCACATCCTCTTAAGTATTACAGTTCTTTCTATATGAGCCAGACACATTGGGAATTACTTAGAATAAGAATGACTGCTTATTGTGTGTGTACATGTGTGCGTGTGTGTGCGTGGGTGTGTGTGTGTGTGTGTGTGTGTGTGTGTGTGTGTGTGAGAGTGTCTGAAGCATCATCGTTGATGGCTTCATGCTGAAAGTGCTTAGGCATGCAGAACGAAGCTTCAAATTGTGAAGGCTGTAGGAGTTTTATCTCTCTTCCTCGTAGGCGTGTTCTTAAATAGTAATATAAATTTGCTCTGCAGTTCAGCATATTCTCTCCTGTTCTGTAATTTATCACTGATCGATGTGTGTGTGTGTGTGTGTGTGTGTGTGTGTGTGTGTGTGTGTGTGTGTGTGTGTGTGTGTGTGTGTGTGTGTGTGTGGAACCCTGAATAAGAGGGACCTAAGTACAAATAAAAGGAAGGATGGAGGAGTGAAAGAGCAGCCCTTATGTGATGAGCTCACTTTTGCTTCTGTGCTTCTCTATCCATTATTCACAGCCGCCTCTTTATTCTACCAAGCTGCCATTGAATTTTAATTGGTGCAAGATGGTGAGGCAGGAAGCAAGCAGGCGTGTGAGGTGGAGGGAGGCTCCAGGGATCATCCCCCCCAACCCCCCAATGCCCGTTTTTTAAGCCCTGGTCAACAACTTAGCTACGGAGCAATTAGCAGTCTTGCAACTTAATTAAAAGAGAAAAATAACCTGTCAGCACTTTGAATGGCTCGAGTGTGTAAACGTTACCGGTCAGGCAGTGATCGGGGGTCTCTCAGTGCAGTATATTATTTATTTAAGAGAAACAATTTACCAACTGTAATCATGTTCGATATTTGATACAGCTGCACCAATGAAACATTTTAAAAGTAGGTCCTCTCACTTAAGCCTCCTGGTAGCTAGTTCCCTTACTGCAGAGACAACAAACTGTAAGTCTGTCCAAGCAGGGAATTCCCTGAGATAGGGAAACTCCCTTAATAAAACCAGAAGGTATTGTGATTTAAAGTCAACCGATTAGGGAACTGCTGGGTCCTGAAAGATTCATGAATCAAGGAATGACTTTTAAATGTATAAGATTAGTTCTTAAATCTATGCCACCATTCTCAGACTGAAGTTCGTAAAATGCCGTAAATGCTGGTGTTGAGATAATTTGAAAACAAAAACACAGACATGGACTGACAGCCCAGGCTTTACTGAGCCTTGGTGGATGAGGTACAACATGATTTAGAATTATCCAAGCAGATTATGTCACTTCAGCATCACTTCAGCTTTCCTACTGGCGGTTCAAAAGCAAACCATAAATGACCCTGCAAATGTCGTTATTGCGTTGCGCTTCTAGCACGGTGGTTCCTCCCAAATAAGTCTCTTATGGAAGTCGGAGGCTGAAGGTACAGCATATGCACACGATTGTGGGTGAGAGAGCTTGGAAACTGTCTGGATAAGAACTGAGGGACTGGTGGTCCAAAGAGTTTAAAGACCCTAACACGTTAGATACAGTATATTAAAAGTCTGTGAATCATGAAACTCTGGCTGATGAGGCTGGATGAGGATTTTAGTTGTCTGAATGATCAGGGAACTCAAAAGATGAACTCATAAGATGGTGGTCCAAAGACCTTTGTAACTAAAGGCCAGAAATCAGGAACAGTTTGGATATCACTGAAGGATAGTAGGTGACCTACACTGTCATTTCTATATTAAACAATCAAATGCTTCTTTTTCTTGAGTATACAGTATACTGTCGAATCCAGTTAATTGGAACCTATTATATACGTGTAATGTTATTTGCTTATTTGGACCAAAATTCCGTTTAATCGGCCCAAGAACGTGAGGGCGAATAAGAAAAAGAAGCCACAAGTCACCATTTAGAGCGGATACAAAGCAGATCAGCGAGATATGGGAGGATTTTTGGGATCCCTGGGAGAATTTATGCTTTTATCAAAGGTGATTGACAAGAGCAAAACCAGCGGGAGGTGACCACGCCCACTACTTTCTAGATTTTGTTGTGGTGATTTTGTTCAAGCACAGTCCGTCAAGAGAAGGCGTCAGATCACACTGGATAAGTTCTTTTACTGTTGACTGGAATTTAGTAAGAACTTGTTTTTTACAGTATTATTACTTCACATGCTGAGTATCTATACATTGTGTTGTAGATCGTTTTCAAAAACTTGGTTGCAAATTTATTTTGCAAAAGTAGTTCTTGTTTGTACGTTCACTATACGTGTAAATCACACAATAAAGGTTTAATAAACATTTAACATGTTACATAAATTATAGCACGTGCCGTCTTGTAACATAGGGTATGTTCGATTAATCACACCAACAGGTTATTAGAACCAAAATGATCACGTCCCGATGGGGTCCTATTTAGCGGAATCAACTGTAATTATAACAGTTAGTCTCATACGAGCTGGATGTTCCATTATGCATGTGTGTGTAGTCTTCTATGCAGGTGGATAATTCATTAATGGGAGTGAAGCTAAAGACCATGAGTGTCGGAGGCGTCGTCACTGGCAACAACAAGGTGCTTCACGGATTCCATGGTTGTGTTCAGGTACGGTAATGCTTTCGCTACAAACACACTGAGGCTGTCAGTCTGGCTTAAAAAATACTGTCAAATGCTCTAAATAGTGACAAACAATATATCTTGTATATTTTCTGGGATTTGATGTATAATGATTTATAATTAGCCAGTATTTGGAAAGAGAATATCCTTGGTCAAAAGTTTTATCTTTTGACTAAGTCTCTCGCGACCGCCTGAATTGGCACTGTCTCTTCCTCGATGTAATTGGTGACAGCATTTGTTATGCTTTGCCATCTGTTGCATTTCTTTTGAGTGAGTAAGTTTGTTTTTGTGCTGGTACCGTGGCTGGACTCCAACTGAATGAAACGAGTTTTTCTTTAACAGAAACTAATTTCCAGCCTAAGTTTTCAGACCAGTGTTTTTGAGCAGTATCCATCCTTTCAAAGTCAGACCACCTCAGTGCAGTACTCCACATTCAGCAATTCATTCTAACAACACAGACTGCGAAGCTGGTTCTACCTGTATTTTGTCACCTGGTGTAGCTGGCGTCCACTCATTTTTAACTTCAGTCATGTGCTTTTAGGCAGAACTCTAGCTTGACTTGTGGCTCTAGCATGTTGCACTTGTGTGTATGTCATTCTATGTATGTGTCATACCTTGCTTCTTGTAGTGAATATGTGAACTGCTAAGGCCCTTTTTGCATAGTGAGTTACACACATGATAATGCCAGCTCACACATCGTTAACAATTATGATATTTTTGTAGACAATACAGTTTTGTAAAGTACGAGAGAGAAGTGTGTGCTTGATATATATGCTAACTTATGTCATGTGTATGTTCTGCGTGTGCATGCGTATGTGTTTGTGTGCGCAAACGTGTAGGGTGTGCGTGTGGTTGATGGTGCACTGAGTGTGTTACAGGCTCATAGGATAAACATAGATGATGGTTGTCATGTTTCCGAGTCATGTGCCTCAAGCCCCTGTCCTGCACACAGCTACTGCTCCGACCATTGGGGGACACACACCTGCACCTGCCAACCAGGTGTGTACCTGTGTGTAACTACATGTACCTGTGGACGTGTTTGCATTCAGGTTGAGGGCTGGGGATTCAAGTGGAGGAATCAAGGCCCCCTCAAGGGCTAAGCAGCTTTCTGTTGGCTGTGGGCATAAAGGCACTGATCTAAACCAATGCATTAGGTTAGCTGGATGCTCTGATTTGGCCTCATGTGAATGTCTGACTAGTGTAGGTGTAACCCTGTTCCTGTTTTGAATAGCCATTGATTATGAAGCAATTTTAAACAAACGAACAAACTAGAGCTCTCAGTTAGTAGAGTGTTACAGTAAGCCAGCCACAAGGTCATATATGCATTAACCTGTTTCTCAGCATCTATAAAATGTCTTAGTATATATTATATATAGCTATATTTCTTAGTTTAGCTAAATGTTGTAGCTGATATCAAATGACACCAAAGTTTTTAGCAAATGCACTGGGGGCTACCAGTCAACAAGTTTTAGGATTGGTAATAGTTTTATGCCTTGGGTTTAACTATTAGTACCTCAGTTTTATTGGAGTTTAGTAAAAGAGAATGACATGACATAAAATCTTTCATTTTCCTTACACAATGCTTGATCTTACAGATTGTAAGGACTTCAGTTGGTTTGGCTGATATCTAAATCTATGTATTTATGATATATAGCCTATGTATCAAATCAGTGGATATTAATACCATGTTTATGAATAACTAAACCTTGAATGTGTGTAACTGTGTCCGTGTATACTTGTGTGTGTAGCCTTTCTTTTCATTTCACTTGTTGTCATGTTCCTATTGAAAAGGCTACTACGGAGATAACTGCACGGAAGTGTGTTCTCTCAACCCATGCGAACACCAATCTACTTGCAGCAGGAAGCCAAGCTCCGCCCACGGCTACGTGTGTGATTGTCGCAGTAATTACTTTGGGCGCTACTGCGAGAAGAAGTGAGAAACAACAAAGCTTTTCTCATTGATCTATATTAATGAATGCAATATTGATTGTTTATTAGGTCCTTGAGATAATGTAGATAATTGGGTGTATTTTGTGTGTGTGTGATATCAGGACTGACCTGCCGTGTCCTCGTGGCTGGTGGGGACACAAGACATGTGGTCCTTGTAACTGCCCGACTGATCGAGGATTTGATTCAGACTGCAACAAGACCAGTGGAGAGTGCCGTTGCAAGGTAACACAAGCACACACTCACACACACTATACTGTGAGAACTGGGAGAACATGCAAACTCCACACAGGCAGCATGGCAAGCTGGGATTTGAGCCCAGAACTCTGGAGCCATGAGGCAACAGCACTGACCACTCCCACTGTGCTATTCCAATTTCTTAGATTATTGCAACCTTGTATTAAAAAAAGTGTTAGTTATTACCAAAACAAAGCAGTGTGAGTAAATCTGGATTTTGAAATGAAGCAGCAGTTTTTAACAGCTTGGTTTTGAGTGACAGGTTGGCTTTGGTGAGGTTTACTGAACCCTGCAGTGGACATATGTATGTGTCTGTGACAGCTTCAGTTAACGAGCTTTGCTCCTTATATGACCAACATTCTGACACTCTTTTCTGTGTGTGTGTGTGTGTGTGTGTGTAGGATAATCATTACCAGCCAGTGGGCAGTGATGTGTGTTTGCTGTGTGAGTGTTACTCTGTGGGATCCTTCTCACGGGTGTGTGAGAGAGACAGCGGACAGTGTCAGTGTAAACCCGGTGTCATCGGACGTCAGTGTGACCGCTGTGACAACCCATTCGCTGAGGTCTCAGCCAATGGCTGTGAAGGTGAGAGGTCACATGACGCATGCAATTATTTACACACACAATATGATTATGAAATATGTAGATTAAAAGTGACAATTAAATTAAATCACCTAATCTCTCTCTCTCTCTCTCTCTCTCTCTCTCTCTCTCTCTCTCTCTCAGTGATATACGATAGCTGTCCTCAGGCGATTGAGGCTGGTATCTGGTGGCCAAGGACTAAGTTTGGTCTTCCTGCAGCAGTACCGTGCCCTAAAGCATCCACTGGTACCCAAACTGTTTACAGCTCCATATTCTGCTAAATTTAGATGCTTTCATTTTGGCATTTGCACAGATACATGTAGAGCAGTGCACTCAGCTATGGAAAAAAATTAGATAAACTAGGATAAAAGGAATTGTCATGTACAGTCGAATTTGGTTAATGGGACCACATTGGGACGCAATCGTTTTGGTCCTAATAACCGACTGGTCCGATTAAACGAACATGCCCTATGTTACAAGACGGGACGTGCTATAATTTATGTAACATATTAAATGTTTATTAAACCTTTATTGTACAATATACACCCTTATAGCGAACGTACAAACAAGAACTAGTGTTGCTTACCAACAAAAATAAACTCAGCATGCGAAGTAATAATACTGTAAAAAAACAAGTTCTTACTAAATTCCAGTCAACATTTGGAGAATTTATCCAGTGGGATCTGATACCTTCTCTTGACGGACTGCACTTAAACAAAATCAAGAAAGTAGTGGGTGTGGTCACCTCCCGCTGGTTTTGCTCTTGTCAACACAACTTTTTGGATTTCCTGACCTATGATAAAAGCATAAATTTCCTCTGGGGATCCCAAAAATCTTCCTATATCTCACTGATTCGCTTTGTATCCGCTCTAAGTGGCCACTTGTGGCTTCTTTTTCTTATTCGCTCTCACATTCTTTGGTCCAATTAAACAAAATTTTGGTCCAAATAAGTGAATAAAATAACACGTATATAATAGGATTTGTTTCGGTACTTCAGGATTTGGTCCGAATAAGCAGCTGGTCCCATTAACCGGTGGTCCAATTAACCAGATTCGACTGTATAAATAATTTTAAGTGAGTGTTAGAGTGAGTACGAGTGAGAGTGAGCAATACAATCAACAGAAAGCTGCTCAAATGCTTGCACACAATTGTCAGGATAAACACTCTCTCTTTTCTTGTTCACCTGAAGGCAGCGAGTTCCTCTGTCAGTGCTGCGTTTTCTCTCTCAGATGCTGTTAGCTGAACCACGAGCCCTGCCCTTTCACGAGCAAGCTCCACCCTGGTCCGTCCGGCTTCCTCCAGAGCCACACCCTTTCGTTCACCCTCTCCACGGGCTGCACCAAGCTCCATCCCCAAAGAGCTCACCTCACTGCAGAGCTAGAGCAGACACGGGATGACACCATGATTCAGGAGAGAGAGACAGCGAGTGGACACAGAGGTACTGATACTTACCTGTGTAACCTTCTCCTGCAACTTTTGTCTGTCCATTCGGAGCATCTGAAGATCTGCCTCCAGCCCTGCCCTGGACTGTTCAGACTCCTGGAGTGACTGCTGAAGAGCTAGGCGGGCTGAATCCAGCTCCAAACGCTCCTGCTCCAGTCGGACGAGCTCATCTCTAATGGTGAGCTTCTCCTGCTCCGCTTCTCTCCTCTGAACCTGCAGCAGGTTCCTCTCCTCCTCCAGCTTCAAAATGTTTATGTTCTTTTTGTTTCAGAATCGAATCATATTACCTGCTCAGTGATTAATCCGCAGTGTTACCTGTATTATAATGGAGTTTAGTTCGGATTTATCCTGAGCCAATCCCTCATTCAGGCCACTGGTTTTAGAGAGGGCGTCTCGGAGTGAAGCCTGCTCAGAGCGCTGCTTCGCCACCAACACAGACAATTCTGCATTGCTGGACTCCACCTGAGAAAAGGAGACCTACAATAACACTCTTAATTTGATAAACACAGGCACAAGGGCAGTCTTTAAAGAAAAACACGCTGGTCTCATTGGACAGTAGTTGCACAGCGATTAGTCTATGCTGCCAATCAGAACCTTGTGAGTTCAAATGCCTTCTCCAACAACCAACCCTACTGGGCTGAATATTTTCATGGCACACATACCAATTGAACATAACATTTTGTAAATGCAGTCTTCTTCTCGAAGTGCTCCACCACAAACCAGTTAGGACTCACAAGACGGCATTTCAAAGAAAAGAAAAAGAAATTTAAGCTGGACTGAAGGTAAATGTGGAATTTCTCCTTATTGGCACTCATAATATTGTCCATCTACTCTTTAGCCATCTGCAGCCTCACACTTGAGAATTCTGACCTATTGTTAATGTGTCAAAAAGCCTTTTCACTTCTCTTTGAGTCCTGTACAGAAACACTCAGGTCTGCAATGCCCCGCTCAGTCGCCTCCAGGGTTCATATAAATAACTAGATCTTAATAGAAAAGATTCGTACTCTGCTGAGAGCATCAGTAAGTTGGCTCTTTTCAGTTTGAAGCAGTTGTTTCTCTATCTCCCCCTGCTGGAGCAATTCCTTCACTGCGGCCAGCTCAGAACGCATTGCGCTATAACGACTCTCACTCTGCTCCCACTGAGACTGACTACAGAAAGACAGAGAGAAAGAGAAAGACAGACAAAAATAGAAAAAGAATCAATACACATTATGTACTTACACACCTGTAAACGTATACATACAGGTACTCCCCATAAGATTTAAGATATTTCGACTTTACGATGGGGAATCGATAATACACATAAATACATATTCAGGAGAATCAGTATGATCCTCTCCTGTGCTAAATGAGGAAATCAGCAGTGCATGATGTAGGGAGTCACGTGCATTGGGAAACGTAGTTGGGAAAAGTCATGGCTACGACAATAATCGTTTCTGTTTATCACTTTTAATATATTGTTCAATGCATTACATGATTGGCCTGTGGATATTGATAAATGGACCAGCCTCAAAGACGTGCCATCTTCGGCAAACAGTGTTATCTTTGGTACACTCTAACGTGTTTTATTCTTTTTCTGACAGATGAGCGGTAGCTGAATTACTCTTTGCGGGCAGATCTAGGGGAAAGTTTAGGGTTTGAATTCAATTAAAATCTAACTGCTGTCACAAATATCACACACACTAATGTTTGTCACCTCTAGCAGACCGTTTTTTGTGCCTGCAGGTTATGCCAGGCCTTTCCACCGACTACCACCACAAGCGTATTGCAGACCTTAGGGAAATACTGACTCATGACCATAACCATACATGACAATACTTGGGCATTCAGGTGAAAGCCTGTCACTCACAGTCTTTCGTTCTCCGCTCTGGCGCGCTCCTTCTCCTGTACAGCCGTCTCTCTCTCTGCTCGTTCATGATCTCTGTCTCTCTGTGCTGTTGCAGATGTTTGCTGCAGCCTCTCACAGTCCAGCTGTATCTGCTGCAGTTTAGTCTGCAGGACCTGCACAGACTTCTCCACGCTTTCCTTCTCACTGCAGAGGGAGAGAAGGAAAATAAAAACATGTATCTAACCCTAACCCTAGATCATTGTATTATAGTTCATTAATTCAAAGTATCCTGCACCTGCTCAGTCTGTCTCTCTCCTGCCTCATTCTGTCTCTCTCTCTTACTGCTGTCTCTCTCTCTCTCTGTCCGGCGTCTCTTTCTCCTTGCACGGCCTGCAGACGCAGCTCGGCCTCCCTCCTGCCAGACTCTGCTTCCGCCTGCTGTCTGCGCAGCTGCTGTACAACTGACTGTGCAGACTGAAGACGACCTCTGACCTCCTGCAGGCACAAATTCATGCTAATTAATAATCTAGGTTCAGTTCTAACAGAATATAAGAACATTTGTAAGATTTTTTATAATACTATAAAAAGTCAAAGCTTTAAACCCAAGTTAACGTTAACCGTTCCAGTACCATTACAGCCGCATCAAATCTATTAAAATAAAATATATATAAAACAGAATATAAGCTTATAAAATCTAAAATATAAAATGTATATCACCGGAAAAACATTAGAAAAATTATAATGTGACTAAATTCAAATTAATATTAAAGAAACACTAAAATTGCATAAAACCTACTTGATCAGGACCAGGTGATTTCAGTGTCTAAGACTCCTGTTCCCAGAGAGCATAAAAACGTCTGTGTGCCCCTCCACCCCCCTTATGCTTTTTTTTTTTCAATTTAATTATGTACGCATGATTTATTGTGAAATTGTATAAAACAACAGATATCAGACATTGTTGGAAGATTATGAACATGTGCATCTGCTCTGAACGTCATACATTTTTAAAAACATTTTACACGTGTTCAACATGCTGACACATTAAATGAGACTCATCATTTTAAAAAAGCTAGTTTTATCATTTTGTTTTTAAACGGTGAACACACTTCATTCGTATTTACCTTAGTACAAAACAGTCTTAGTAAAAAATACTCTAAAATAAAACATATCAAGTTTGTAAAATTCAAAAAGAAGTTACAAAACTACAAAAAAAAATTCAAACAGACATCTGTATAATATTAATAAAACTAAAATGACAAAAACAAACCAGTTTTAGAAGCAATATAATTTAAAACTGCATCTGTTCAATCTGTTTGCTAATTTAAGTAGAATTATTCTATAAAAATTCTAAAGTTGCAAGGAAACCTAAATACAGTAAAAACAATAAAAAAAAGTATAAAATGAAGCAAAAACGTAATGCTAAAAATACAAAATTGTATAAAACCAATATAGAACCAATAAAAAAACATAAACATTGTTAAATAAAACAATAAAATCTTTTGTATAATAAAAGTTGCACAAGAACTGCACAAAATTGATTAAAATAAACAATGTATAAAATACAAATAACAACAATGATTAAAACACAAAAAGTAAAACAAAAATGGCACCTAAAAGTAAAACGATAAGTTAAAAAAAGACCTATTATCTATTATGGTTCAAAGAGAGATAAAAAAGAGATAAAACGTGCTAAAATCTAAAACTCTGTGGGGTAGTGTTTCAGGTGTGTGTGTGTGTGTGTGTGTGTGTGTGTTTACCTGGAGCTGTAAGTGTCTGTTGGAAATCATGGTGTGCAGGGCTGAGAGAGCAGACTCAGGGAAAGGCAGGGCAGAGGTTCTCCGTGGAGATGATGGTCGTTGCGGTGATGAGGATCGGTTGGGGGAGGAGCTTCGTATCAGTGGTAAAAGAGCTAACACGCTGTTCTCTGAATCACCATCGGCTGAGGAGCCAAACGCTGCAGTCTCTGTGTCTGATAACATCAGCTAGAACACAGAGGTGAAATCACTGAGGTTGTGTGTGTTTGGGTTTGAGTGTGTTTGTGTGTGTGTGTGTGTGTGTGTTACCTGTGCAATGTTTCTCACTGTGTCCAGCAGAGTGTAAGTTTTAGCTCTGAGTGTAAGAAGCTCTGACTCTTCATCTCCACTTTGCTCCTACACACACACACACACACACACACACACACACAATAAAGTACGTTTCACCACTTCAGACACCATACATAACTGATTTGGATTAAAGGGACATGTGGAACATTTTATTTAGTGTTTTATTTTGTGTGTTCGTGTGTGACAGGAACTGAACTGAACAGAGACCTGCAGTCTCTGGGTGAGGGATGTAATCTCGTTCCCTCTCTCTTCTGCCCGAGCTTTCAGTCTCTCCACCTCTCGTCCTAATTCCACCAACCTATATAAACACATACAAACAAAACAAGACTACCCATCTAGTTCATACTGGAGGATCTCTAATGGTAGGGTTTGAGATCATGATGATGACTTCAGACGACTCCAGGATCACAAAAGGTTCAGACAGTGGTTTGATGATCATCAGGACAAATCTCTATGTTCTTCATAATCATCACATTTATATACATTGCTCACAAAAATTATTACCTCACATGCCCTCAACCCAGTTCCCCACTTCCAGCAATCCCATTTAATCATTTATCTCTATCATATGTTGCTCAATCCCTTATTCACTTGACATTTAAACCCTTTGTCTGACGTGATCACCACATATATTACATATAAGGGACTGTGGTAGCCTAGCGGCTAAGGTACTGAACTGTGGACCTGATGGACCAGGGTTGAAATCCCACCTCTGCCAAGCTGCCACAGTTGGGTCCTTGAGCAAGGCCCTTAACCCAGCATTGCTTGAATTGTAAGACTATAAGTTGTAAGTCGCTCTGGATAAGGGCGTCTGCTAAATGCCGTAAATGTAAATATAATTACTATCTTTAATGGGAAGCCACAACTTGCACCCAGAAAAATTTGTGTACATTCAAGTTCAAGCTTCCCTCTAAGCATCATTAGTTTGCTTTCTGTGTCCATGTCAACTCTCAGGCCCAGTGTGAGGATAACCATTTTACTTTCATAAATATAAGTTGAAAAAAAAAAAGACTGAGATTTGAAAGTGGTTGACCTTTTGCTGCAGCTCTGCTTTTGTTCATGTTGTACCCAGTTCAATAAAATGCCAGCATGTTTTACTGATTTTGTAAACAACAAAAAATACACGACTTCTGTCGAATGTTTTTTTGAACATTAAACTGAAACTAACCTTTACTTCATTTATGAGTGTACCTTGTGAAAATGTCGAATTCAAACAAGCTTCTGCACGTTGTAACATTAAATGTTTCCCAATTCTTAAAAAAAAAACATATTTAAAACATATTAAAGTTTGCTCCTGTAGCAACTGTGTAACTGCATCAGCAAAGCATGTCATTTTACCAGAGGTGCGTAAACTTTTGCATATTGAGCTACGATATGATATATCGTATAATTTAGTTGTTGTCTTTTAAACGTTCATAAGAGTAAATCAAATGCAAAGCGGCGTTTATTATTATTACTGCTATTACCTGTTATTGAGTTTCTCTCTCTCTGACTGACTCCTGCTGAGTTCACTCTCTCTCTCTCTGAGCAGCTGCTCTAGTGTGACTCGCTGAGCCGCCTCACGCTCCAGAAGCAGCGCTGAGCCGTCCTCTCGACTGCGCACCGCCACACTCACACACACGCACTGCAGCTGCACCGTCTGCGCTGTCTGTGAAAGCTCTGTGCGCATCACGGACAGATCCCTGAGAGAAACACGGTAACATTGACTGGTGTAGAGCTAGGAGCGAAAAGTAACAACTTTAACCTTTCAACCTTAACAACTTTGTTAAATAATGTTCTAATCCGAGATGTGGACTTGAGCCCCAAATTGGATGACTTGAGACTCGACTTTATTGTCAGTGACTTGTACTTGGGAACAGATTTAGGCTTTACGACTCAATTTTTCAAAATTATTTTAACAATACTATATCGCATATAACCGAGCCTTGGCAATCGTATTTACAAGCATGGCGCTGGATCGCTTTAACGCTCTGGAACCTCGCTGAAATTCGAGAGGGACTTTTTTTTTCCCCTCACTGCCTTTACTCACGATCGAACCTTGTGTGTGTCCTAATATGTAGCTTAGTAATGCGCAGACGTTTAGCCTAATTTTTAAGCGGTTTGGTTCGTAACAAATGTCAGACATGTATTTATGATACAGGATGATCTGTCAGTCAGATCAATGAAAATGGAAAAGATAGGAAAACAGACAGTAAGCAAGTCAGTAAAAAAAAACTCAGTAACATATACAACTGAATAAAATATTCAAGAAGGGAAAGAAGTGCTTATGGAAATGTTTCATAATGGCGTCGTTGATACACCGAACAGTGCTGGGCACAGAGGGGCAGGGACAGACAGAGGTACAGAGTATCAGGCAAATTTAAGCTTTTGTATCAATAACAAGCTCTCTTATTTAGACTGTGGATGTGAATGAGTACACTGAGATCTCCCGTAACAGAATCTTAACTGAGAAGCATCATAAAGATGGTTTTTATATAAAGTCTTTCAATATGTGGTACTGCTCTAATCCCAGATTTGACTACATGAGAATTACAAGATCATATTTAGAGCTTTCAATACAATTAATAAAGCAGAAGAAATACTTCAGCGAATACTGAACCTAAATCAAACCAGATATTCTTAAAAATAATTACCTATTACTTATTAGTTGTCATGTTTATAAACACTAAAACAACCTCACTGGGCATTTAGTGACTTGAATAGGACTTAGTTTAAGACTTGGGACTTCACTCAGACTTGCTTGTATTGACTTGGTACACGATTTAGGACTTGTCTCTCTTGGCTCGGGACATGACTTATTTGTTACGTCCAACTTAGTGGCTTGGTCCCAACTCTGGCTCTAATAGTATGTTGACTGTAGGGACTAGTATGTATGGGACCATTTGGGACACAGCCCATAAGCAGAGGCGCCTCATATGAGATTACGTTCTAAACGTGTTAACTTTGACAGCCCAGGTTAACATGTCTGACAATACACTAAACCCCAGGTCTGAGTGGGTGTGTCTCTCTCTGACCTCTCAGTGGCGCTCTTCATCTCACACACACTCCGGCGGAAGCTGACCACCTGCCTCCACAGAGCCAGGAGTCGACTGTGCTCACTGCTGAAGTAAGTGTGGAAGGACTGCAGATGAGAAAATGGATAACTTAATAAAGCCTATTAATGCATTCATGTTTTCAAACCAAGACGGTTTAATTACTTATTTATTGTTATTGTTATTCATTTCACTTCAAATATTAACACATTTATAACCAGCTTATATCAATAACACGGGTGAAAAAAGCAACAATTACTATTAAATGTAAGGTAATTATGAAACGCTTGATTATGAATAGTACAAATCAAATATTCTATATAACTGGTAAAACAGTAGTAACAAAGTAAATGATAAAACCTCCTCTTCTCTCCTCCAATCACATTCCTTCTGTTCCAGCTCCTCTCTGGCTTTGGTCCAATCAGCAGTGAGTCTGCGGATGTCCTGACTCAGCGCCTCATTGGCCAGTCCAGCCTGTTCCAGCTGCTCACGCAGCATGGCATTAACTGCAGAGAGACTGCTGCTCCTGCTCACACAGAAAGAGAGAGATAATGAGCATTCTCTAACATTTAATTACTTTTAAAATAACTCGGGGTTTGACCCAGTGTTCGTGTTACCGCTGCTGTTCCTCCTCCAGACGAATGAGGGCCGTCTCCAACTCACTGCAGCCCCCATCCTGCCCGCTGTTGTACTTCTCACATCGACTCTTGAGACAAAAAATAAAAGACAAGGTATGATAAAAACTGGGGTTAGATTTACATTTGACATTTCTTTTACTGCAGACAGTATGAACCTGAGATATTTTATGTTTTTTTTTTATGGTCAACTTAATTTCATTTGTTAAATAAAACAAATAAATAAAAACATTTGAAACATATTCAGTTGTATCTGTATCTTGTTGTACATACGCTGTTCTTATTCTAGCTTGCTTCTTATTTCAGTGGTGGCATTTTAGAAAAAACCCGGAGCACAGTGATTCACACCAAATCATAAAGCATCAAATTCAACACACCACAGAAATCCTCTAAAGCCATGTACCACACACAGCAGACACACAACAGTACAGCACACGCCAGCTATGCATCATCATTTCTTATCACTGATTTATATTTTTAAATAAAGCTGTAGCTCCAGTATTACAACTATTTTTGACAGGTGAATGATGTACTGTGTATGTTTGTATAAATACTATACTTTAGACCAGACATTTTTAATTGCTTGTTCCTCGGATGTCCCTACATGAGAATCTACTGAGGAGGGAGGGAAAAAAAATCTTTATTTTTCAGCATTTTTCGATTTCTCGAGGACTATGTGGAATCAATACAAGGAAGGAGGAAGGAATAAGAAATATTTTGTATTTAAAAATAAAATTTATTTAAGCTACAATTAAATTAAAGTGAATCTGGAAAAAAATTAAATGAACAGAAGAAAACGGTTGGCTTTCCACCGGAAGGCGAAAAAAGCTAAAAAAAACAAAACAAAAAAACAAACCCATAACATTGCCATAACCATTCTTCGATATGATCGTCGGCAGATCCGCGAAACAAGCAATAAGAAAAGTCTGGCCTTACATATTGGGTATTGGGTTTTACACAGCGTTTTGTAGTGTGTTGTACAGTGTCTTTATGTTAGACTCACACACGCTCGGTTCTGCTCCAGGTCAGAAGATTTCTCCAGTAAAGATTGTTCCATATCACTGCACTTCTTTTTATATTGCAGAACCTGTAGACACATGCATTTTAATGCACAAACACACACACACACACACACACACACACACACACACACACACACACAGTACCAGAAAAGACAAGGCATTAGAAAAGTGTTATGAATGGATAGAGGAGTATTCCTCTTTCACGGTGGATCTCATTCATATTTTAGACCTGTCTCAGTTTTTATGCCAGTTGCAACTCGGCATGGACACCTTAGAGAAACCAACTGACCTGAACATGTGTCTGTTGGAAACGACAGAGACCTTGCGCACACACGAGAAGAACATGCACACAGAACTCCACACAGGTGGAATTTCTCCACACGGAGAAACTACTGAGCCACCACATCACACCAAAAGGTGAGACGAATAGAAGTCGATAGATGAATTTATTAGGAAAACATTAAACTGTCTGTAGTTTCAGGTTGAGTTGACTTTATTGTTGCTATTCATATGGAAATATTGTTCAGTTATGAATACGTTAATGAAATATGTAAGTGAATGAGTGACCTTTGCCTGGAGCTTCTGGACCAGCTGGGCCTGTCTCTGCTGCCCCTCTTGGTAGGCGGTGAGTTTGCGTTTGTAAGCATTTTGTTCTTCGTCCAAACGCCGGCGCAGCTCCACCACTTGCTGAGAAAGACTCACACATTCCGGAGATTCACTCTCACCTACACCCGCCTCCAACCGCAGAGCCTGCTCTAACTAAACAAAAACAAACGCATACACAGACACCGGTAATAGTATTATATAATATAATAGTAGATATTCATTGCTTTCATTTAGCTGAATCATTCATATGAAAACTCAAAAATAAAGAGATTCATTTATTTAGTCTTTAGTTAGTAGTAATTAAAATAGCAAATTAATTAGAGCAGGAATTCAGACAGCAGGAGAGGGGTAGTAGAAGTCTCACTGTAATAGTGTAAATGTGTTAGCTAGTAATATATTCTACACAATGCAAATAATTGTATGACATATTATTAACAGACAGACACACAAACACACGATTGCCTCTCTGTCACTGTGGGGACCTTCCACAGGCATAATGATTACTTTAGCTAATTAATGCTACAACTACCCTTACAACTACACCCAACCCTAAACTTAACCTCAGTAACCTACAACCACTCTTTGACTCGTTTGGTTTTTCAAAAGAAAGTTACCGTTTTGTTTTATTTAAAAAAATCAATATTAATATGAAAAATGTCAACGCTTTCTATCATTGTGGGGACATACGGCCCCCATAATGTAATACACATATGGTACACAAACACTGAGACTCGTTGTATCCAATCAACTCAGATGTTACCGTGTTAGCTTTATGTTTAAGGGGTGTAGCTAAAGAGGTTGAAGTGACAGAGTGTGTCTTTTATTAGCCAATCTATTGTTCACCTATTATTCTTTCTTTACCCAGTTGACAAACAATTGTGATGAGCGGAAAGACATCTTGCAATGCACATCGCATAACAAACCCTGAGGTGAATCTTTATCTTTTTTATTCTATTTTAATTATTGTTATATTTTTTTAACGTTCAATGTGTTACACAAGAACAATTCGGGAGGGATTCAGCCCTGGCAGCACTTGCCTTACCAGGCTAAGGATTGTGGGACTTGTTGAAAAGTGGATATAAAGGTAAGTGAACACTTTCTGAGGTGTATGCTAAAATACTATGCACATTTCACAAAGCATGATAAATGAAGCATTGCTTATAAAAAGTACTTCCATTTAAAAGTGCTTGTTTAAGTAGTTTAGGAAACAGTGTTAACATTAAATAATTTATGGATTTGCTTTCTGAGATCACACATAGGAAACGCAGTACATAAACAGGTTATGAGAATGCAGGAGGAAAATTTTATTAATGATCGACTGTCGATCAATTTTCCTTTCCTGTTTCCTAACGTGAGGTGTTTTAGAAGAATCTGGGGCTTCTCTGGTAAAACCTCCCACTGAATACAAATCATCTGCATTCTCATTTCTTGTGTCTCCATTTTCTGTGTGTATGGGTTAATTTGTGTGTGTGTGTGTGTGTTGGGGGGAGGGGGTTCTGCCTATCTCCTTGGAAATAAGGACAGGAATGAGGTGAAGTGGCATGTTGTCATGGCAGTTGTTGCCCCTGGAGACTGTACACAGGGCATATTTTAGGAGGTTTTAGGTTTAAGTGGGACTGATGGGGGCTAATAAGGGCGTCTGGGCATGTTTGTGACTGTGTGTGTGTGTGTGTGTGTGTGTGTGTGTGTGTGTGTGTGAGAGAGAGAGAGAGAGAGGGAGAAATCTGACCCTCTCACTGATAGCGCTGTACTTAATAGCGAGCTCATCTCGATCAGCACGGCTGTGAGCCAGAAGGTCCTCAAGTCGCCCAAGTTCACTCTGAAGTACCCGATTCTCCTCCTGCAGGGACAGAACCGAGGACATGCTGCCCTCTGTGGAGACAGAGACAAAGACATGTAAACACAGAGATTCAGATGCACAGACAGACAGGAAAACAGATAAAACGTGTAGGAATATACATCGAGATTGACACAGAAACAGAGAGACAGATAAATATACACAGAAAGACAGAGTGATACATATATACAGATATACAGAAATATAAACATACAGAGAGACAACAACACAACAAAATTGCACAGGGATAAGGGCCACCGAGACCGTGAGTCACACAGACATAGAAATACAGAAAAACACAGATAAAGTACAGAGACAAAGAAAGACATCAAGACAGAGAGACAGGGACACAAAGACACAAAAATACAAATAAACACAAATATAGTACAGAGACAATGAGAGAAAACAAGACAGAGGGAAGGGACACAAAGAAATAGAAAGAAAAATACAAGGAAAAAGTACATAGATAGATAGAGACAGAGATAAAGAGACACAAAGATACAAAATAAAAAAGACAGATATAGTACAGAGACAAAGATACAAAAATAAAAAAGACAGATATAGTACAAAGATACAAAAATAAAAAGACAGATATAGTACAGAGACAAAGATACAAAAATATAAAAGACAGATATATAAATCCAAAGATACCAAGACATACAGATAGAAATACAGAGACAGATTAAGAGACACAAAGTCAGAGACACAGAAATGCAATGATGCACAGCTAGAGAAGCACAGAGATAGAGATACACAGAGACACAGACACAGAGATAGAAAGAAACACATATAAAGATACATAGAAACAAGGGGCATAATGTAAATATTATTACATCATAATAATACATTAACAATAACTGCCTGTGCTTCAACGATGCTCTAGTAATATAAACATATCTACAGTAATATGTAATTACCCCTATCGTTTAGGTTCTTAGTGACGATTTCTCTCACGCGGGCAGGTATGCATGTAGGCGGGGCATCATAGGAGGGGCCTCGCACCGTCAGCCTCTTCTCTTCAGCCAGCACACTCTCCTCCAACCTCTATAACACATTATTTGTTTCGTTATTATACGTTATTTGCCTAAGTGATCTTGCGCTGAAAATAAGAAGTTATTGTGACTAACTTACGGGAAGCTACGGGCTCTACACCCCGTTTCTCCCCGTTTGATCTGCTTAACACTGATCCTGAATCAGTTCCTTCACCCTAAGCTCATCATTCTAATCCTGAGCATTAGTACAGAACACATCAGACTGATCTCAAGTTAGGGTGGGGAGCGCTGCGTGAAGAACAGGTGGCACAACAGCACTCACACTTATATTTAGAACAGGGGAGGGGAGGGGAGGTGCGCAATGCAGGGTACATGGCAAAAAATAATACAGCACTGTTTATTACACCGAGAATTACAGGTGACATAACAATAACCTCAGCATGCCCTAAGATTACAGTATAGACTGCTCACAAAATTTGGGGACACTTCAAAATGTGATATCCCTAATGAAATATCCCCTAATTTTTTGTATATGCAGAGGATTGTAGTAGTGCAAGGGTTAAGGAACAGGCGTCAAGAAGCTAAAGATCCCAATTTCAAACACTGCAAAGTAGCGGGTGACACGGGGATGAATTTTATTTCCTGTCGCATCCCACTCCCACAGAAAATAATCTTGTCCCATCGCAAATCGCGGGTGGGAATGAAAAAAATAATTCAAAATGACTCCCACTCCTGTACCGCTCCCATTTTTCTTATTTATTTTAGTTTTTAGGCAATACAATTAAATTTAATCTTATCCCCAATAATTTGTGGTAATATAGGGAGACATTTTATGCCTTAATCCAAAAAAAACCTTCACTAAAGGCCACAAAACATAAATAATACACGGCCTGTGGTCCCTATAGTTTTTCCTATGGAGGACCAGCTGCTAAGTCCCTGTTGAATAAACCCAAACATAACATAAAGTTGCATTTTACTCATTTATTGAGCAATTATTTCCTTAAAACATTAGGCATTAATTAACCTAAAGAAAAAACTGCACAAAGCAAGAGAACTGTTGTCAACCAACAAATGTGCATAAAAGCATCACCTTCACAATTCACACACTGTGTCTGAGTTTTGTATAAAGAAAAAAGTGCATATGAAGCTTTATAGATAAGTCGTTACTTCTGACTTTGTGTTGCAAAGCAATTTTTACGACATCAGTTTCTGAGTTGTGTTTACTCCCTCTATTGCTGATGTTCTATGAATTCCGGTGGGAAGCTGTGGCTGGAAGCACCGTTGGCTTCTGGGCCGTGTAGTTCTTTAGAATTGCGTTACTGTAGGTTTCTTAAACCTACTAACGTGTTTGTACCACAGCAACTGACATTTAATGAAAGAGAGACTTTGTTTACTGTTAACCAGGACTGCACACTTTGTCTTTTTTTTTTTTTACCCTGACGCCTTTTTGCTTCCCCAATCCATCAAAGATAATTTGCTCCGATAGAACCGATCTCACGCTGTACGTGTTACTTTAATTAAAATATTTTCATGCACTGGAGCTAATAAATCATTCCTTTGTACTTAATTAAGATGAGTCAGGTTGCCGTGCTAGTAAAGCATAAATACAGGCCAGGCAATGTTGTCATGGTTACAGTATGAGGAACTTTGATTTGGCCGGGATTAAATTGTGTCTGTGTTTGTTAGGTCGTACAGATGCAGTCCTATGCAGAAGTTTGGGCGTAAATGCATTTCCACACAGTCATGTTTTACGTGGATTATTGATGTGTGAGTGGGGGTGGGTGTGTGATAGCTGACAACTCTGTGTCTCTGTGTGTCTCTGTGTGTCTGTCTGAGTCTGTGTGTGTGTGTGTGTGTGTGTGTGTGTGTGTGTGTGTATGTGTGGAGGGGTGGTGAAAGGGGATAGTGGTTAGAAAGGCATTTTTACTTTGTGGGGAAATTGTTCATTGTCCACATGTTTTGTTTTGTTTATTTATTTTTTGGAAAAAGAGCGCTCTTATGGTTAGGGTTACACGTACGTGTAGCATTAATTTGTTATAGTAATCAGAATCGCCTCATCAATGGAAAGTTCTCATAAGGGTAGTGAGAAAACCCTGTAGAGGTGAGAGAGATGTGAGTGTCTGTGTGTTGGAAGTGTCAAGTTTTTGTATCACACTGATAAAACCTAACATTCCTACAAAGATGGAAAGAGCTGTTAATTTTTACCTTGCGGGTATGTTTTGATGCTCCAAAAAAGCACTAAATGTATTTTAAGAACAGAGCCAAAATAGTTGCTTTAAGTTAGTTCGATTAATATTAGAGTTAGGGTTAAGTGCTTAGGGTAATATTATGTCAGTGGGAAGTCCCCACAATAAGAAATAAGATAGAGAGGTGGATTTTATCACAGTAAAGTGCTAATAGCATGTATACCAATTACAATGTCTAGCAGGAAAAAAACATGGTTGCCAGGTCCCCAGAGACTGGGGTGTGCGTCTGTTATGAGCAGTGCAGGCATGTGACATGCTGCGTTGTTTTGTTATTTCTCCTCTGTAGAGAATACTGTAAGAGGCTGCACCGTGCTGAAAATAACACCCAGTTCCTAGAAAACTTCCTGTCCCTGATGGTGGAGATAACGCCCGAGACAGAGGACTGTACGTACCACGCTGTTGGCGGTTTTGTGAGATTGATCTTAAAGCATATATAATTATACTGCTTACAAGAATTAGGGGATATCCCAAAATGAAATATCCCATAAAGAAATACTCCCTGATTTTTGTGAACAGTGTAGTTATTAGCCATTATGCTTCGGCTGCAACTGTTTTATCTCTAACAGGTGACCATGGGATGATCCATAACGCCATTCTGGATTCAGGGATCCTCTGGCAGCTTGCCACTAAAGC
Source organism: Parotocinclus haroldoi (assembly GCA_034779995.1). Lineage (NCBI taxonomy): Eukaryota > Metazoa > Chordata > Actinopteri > Siluriformes > Loricariidae > Parotocinclus > Parotocinclus haroldoi. The sequence goes on along the minus strand of JAUZST010056384.1, from coordinate 20,532 downwards.
TTGGAAGAACAAAGACCTGAGCACGTGAGGATAATCAGTAAATTAGCCAGTCATGCAAGTCATCATGCAAGCACTCAGTCATTAGGATAGAATTATCAATGTATATCAAGCATAGGCTGATGATCGTTAATGGGCACCTAACCCTTCCTTATTAATACGGTCACCTGATCAGGTCATTGGTGAGACTCCTCTAAATTAAATTGAAACAAGTGAAACCTCACCTCACCAGAGGTGAAATATGAATATGAACCCCTGTGATGAGAGGGTTCAGAACACATCAGCAGTATGTGTTCCAAGTCTTATTTAAGTCTTTAATAATCTTATAGAAGTATGTGATGCGTACGTCAAACAAATTATTACAGTGGTACTTCTTGGGTGGTTCTTGATAGGTTCCATGTCAAATTTGGTTCTTGAATCATTTTGACTAAACAAATTCAAAAAACAAGTTCTCGTTGTTTGCTTGGTACTCTGTGCACTAGCTTAAACTTGTATGAGTCGAGCCATTCGACTTATTTCAGCGGAAACTCGATCCACGATTCAGTACACAGTGATTCAGATTCACAATAGCTCTTGCGCAGTGCAAATTTATGCGGCGGTTATCGCCTTTTTTGTTTTTTATTTTATTTATATTATTTCTATTTGATTATTTTATGCTCCTATATATCAAGTGCAAATAAGCCCCCAGAGATTCTAACTGAATCCTTTCCTTGAGTAACTAAATAGAGTAACTGTTTTGCATTTACTCACTAAATTACATGAGATTTTTCAGTACATTATTATAAAATAAGCTTTATGGTAGTGATTTTGGCCAACTGTGGGTTAATGTAAGGGTTAATGTGTAATAGGCTTTGCCATGATGGAGTATAGACTATTAAACTCAGCGGTTCGTGATACATTTAACTTATGATGTATTTTTCAGAACTTATCCTCATCAGGGAGCAAATGTACAATACAACTCCATTTATTAATATAATGCCTTATGCAGTGTGGAGTCTGGAACAGAGTAATTCAATTATCATTATTCTTTATGGAAAATAATGCTTGGGCCTTGACAAGCCTTCTGGAACCAATTAATTACAAGAACCAAGGTACCACTGTATTTTGACAGATCCTGTGAGAAACAAGCAACAAGGTCCATGAAATCAACGCCAAAAATACTGAATTGACTCAAAAAATGCAACCTACTCCAGTGTTAGAGAATGGCCGCTTGAAGAAATAAGTGCGTATCTTCTTTTAAATCAGAGCTTGAACAAAAACCAAACTGCAGGATTATTTAAGAGAGAGACAGACATGATCAGGGAGCAAAATAAGCAAGCACAATTTAGAGACAAGCCTTCAAAGCTGCAGCCTGTGACTACCAATATTTCTAAGTGTCTAGAAAAAAAGTGTGTAAAGTCTCTCAGAATTAGGGGACTGCCTGCATGAAGTATGCGTGCATGCACAGATTAAGATGAATTGAATCTGAATGAAACATCTGAATCTGAATGAAACATCAGATAACTGAGATAAAATCTCTTCTCCTCTCTTCTGTTTTATCTCTACTCTTCTCCCCTCTTTGCATCACCCTTCTCCTTGTCGGTGGCCCTCTCAGGTATGGCTTTTTGGCCTTGTTTGCCTCCACAGATGGCGGCGTCACGAGAGTGTATCCGAACACGTGAGTGTATAATAAGTGGCTGGTCTGTGCTACTCTTTGTGTTATCATTGGAAAGCTGTGGAAAATGTGTATGTGCTCAATGTCGTAGAGCGGCTGAATCGTGGGATGAAGATTTAGAGCCTCTAAATTCCAACTTCTATCGACGTAGTCTGGATAATAAGGGATACATCTTCAGAGCCCCAACTCGCACATGTGAGTTACACAGCATAAACACTCAGGCTTACAGGTCACTTAGAACGATTTGCCTCTTATGCTGTATCACACAGCAGCCAGCTGTTCTGAGTCTTATTATTTATTAGTGTTATCTGTAGTCGGAATCCAAATGTGCTTGTGCTCCAGGCTTTGGCTTGGAAGGACCTCTTTATTCTGAATTGTTTCTGCAAATGCTCAGGGGGAGAAATCAGAAAGAGGTTTGATAATGGCTTGATCACATTTCTCACAATTCAATAACGGCCTAAAGCACTGTCTGGATGGGATTAAATGTACATGAATGTAATTTCTTTTTGTTACAGGAGCCACTATCTGATATTATTGAAGTCTGGATTGGATATAGTAATGGTTTTACAGGCAGATGCTGCCAGATGGTGTAGTGGTTCTGGCACTAATCCAAGTTAATTGGAGACATTTCTATATCTACAAATGGAGGCTTCAGAAGTTTCAGTGCACAGTTTAATTTCACTGTTGTTGAGAGTCAATCAGAGAGCAATGAGAAAAAGGATCAATTAAAAAACAAAACAAAAAGCCAGAATGATTCTAATGGCAGCTACTTAAGGGGGCCAAAAGTCTGAGACCAATACTGAAAATGCTGGTATTTTACATATATCTCGAATATTCAATTCAAAATTCAAATGTATTTCTATAGCGCTTTTTACAATGGTACGTTGTCTTAAAGCAGCTTTCCAATATTATATTATTATATCTTCAAAGGCCAATCCCAAGTTGAGCAAGCCTAGGGTGATAGTGGAAAGGAAAAACTCCCTGAAAGTAGAAGGAAGAAACCTTGGGAGGACCAAGACTCAAAAAGGGACCCGTCCTCCATGGGTGGTCTAGATGTTAATTAAGTAAATACTTAAAAGTATTTTAAAGTAATAGTAAAATTAAGTAAGTAATACAATTTAAATCAATATTAACATTTAATCTGGTAACAAAATAGATTTTAAAATCAGTCCTCAGTGGGAGGTCCTTGGAGGCACATCTTCTCTTGAAAGAGCATCCACAGTCTGCTAATCACGTTCTGGGATGAAGTGCTGTTGCCAGTGTATGGCCAGCATAAAGATGTCCTGTGGTTTCCCAAGCTTCGCATTCAGGCAAATTGCTTTGCATTTCTTTGTCTTTGCTTTTCTGATGTTGTTGTTTATTTGAAAAAAGATAAAATGCTCCTTTTTAATCTCTTTATATTCCCAATTTGTGGGCAGTGTATATACATATAAATGTGTATCAGCAGGGTTATATTGTAAATGAGAGTCTATAGCAGCAATCTTTGATTGGTTGAGATATGATGCTTTTCTATATGTTCCCTAAAAGTTTGTTTCTCTTTGCACATCTAGTAAAACCTGCCAGTTTCCCAGCACAAGCCATAAATCTAAATTCCAGTCATCCATTTTTCCATCATTTTATGCTCCCAAACTGGATTAAAGCATTTATTTTGCTCGCTCAACACCGTGCAACATAATATTAAACCACCCAAATCATGAACATTATCCATGTCTGTAGTGGTGCACAGATGCTCTACGTGGAGATCTTAACCAGATATTAAAAGAGCAGAAGGCAGGGCAAAATAAAACAAAAAATCGCAAATACATTCCCTGAGATTTCTTTCTCCCAATCGTATTTACCTTGGTTTCTCTATCACCGGGTTTACTGGAATAGAAATCCTGTATCTCCCTGCTGGAAACTCCCAAATCCATGGTTTTCATCTTAACTGAGGCAAAGCAGAAAACAGCGAGGCCTGTCATTGAGGCTCCGCTGGGTTGTTGTAATTTATTATGCTTGCCACATGATGTTGACAGTCTGGCAGCTGGTCCACGCTGGGGGAGCCCGTGCCTGGTTAAGACCATGAATACTACATGTAGATATAAACCTGTAGTACAGCTGAATAGCAAATATGGTCAAATGCAAAGCAGTTGCTACATAATGACTACTAGGGAAGGTTTGGTTACAATTAAATATAGTTATCTATTGCAGCAAGCTGGTAAATAAGTGAGAGGAAGAAAGATTTTGTGTGGTTTCGCAATGTAGAAATGTGTTTAGGGAAAACCCACAGTGGTTTGACACACAGGGACGGCTTCCAGCCAGGCAGCTGTCACAGGCACAATTGGTCATGCCAGGGAATGGAGGAAGGTTGGGGGACTGCTCACAAAAATTGCAAATATTTCAAAATGGAATATAGGGGATATATAAAATATGTAGGCGAACTGCACTAGCATTTCCATTGGAAAAAAAATCTGTCCTGTGAGGACATCTAGACTTTTTTAGATCTTTTTTCTTTATGTCCATTGTGTCTCCTAATGTTTCATTAGGTCACCATTATTTTTTGTTCAAATGTGTGCGCAGCATGGCTGCCCCACAGCAAGAAGGTCCCGGGTTCAATCCCAGGGTGGAGCGATCTGGATCCTTTCAGAGTGGAGTCTGCATGTCCTCCCTGTGTCTGCGTGGGTTTACTCCGGGTACTCCGGTTTCCTCCCACAGTCCAAAGACATGTGCGTTAGGTGAATTTGTGTCTCTAAGTTGTCAGTGACTTGTGTATGTATGACTGGTATTCAGATTAACTTGTGTATGGATGTAACCTTGTGTGTGTCGCTGGATGGCGCACTGATGCCGATAAGCGACGTTAAATAAGCCAAATAAACATAAACAAACTTTAAAAGCAGGACCTTTACTGTCATTCATATAATTCCATTGTTTGTAGCTCTACTATATGAATAAAAAATTGTAGAATCCCCTTCTATATAATAGATTCCACTATGTTCACATAACTGTGCATAATTCACATAGTCATGTAGCTTTCATAGGCAAATATTGTAAAGAGAATGGGCCATACTGAAGAGCTCAAGGAGTTTTCGTTGTGTGCTTATCTAAACATTTTCCAAATTGCTGTACTGAATAATGCAGGGCATGGAAGCTCTGTTGCATCACAGCAAGAAGGTCCTGGGTTCAATCCCAGCTGGAGTGGTCTGTGACCTTTCTGTGTGGAGTCTGCACGTTTATCCCACGTCAGTATGGGTTTCCTCTGGGTACTCCAGTTACCTCCCACAGCCCAAAAGTCAGGGTAGGTCCCACAGTCCTGTGTGTTGGGATAATTGGTGTCTCTAAAGTGCCCCTAGTTTGTGAATGCGTGTGCCATTCAATGGATTGGCTTGTTCCTGCCTTGTGCCATGAAAGACACAGACTTTTCACTGGCTCTGGTGAGGATTAAGAGGTTATGAAAATGAAAGAATGAATGACGTACTCAGACAGAACACTATTTGTAATTTCCAGCATGGATACTGGACCATGTATGCAAGTTGCAGTGGAAGTGGTGACTCATATTTGAAACCAGACTCCTAAATGAAGCAGTTTAACCCCCAAAAGAGCTCCTGGGATGAGAAAATGCTAGGGGTAGGGAGGAGGTATTTCAAGAGGCTCAGGAGTTCTATTGTGCAGAGATGAAAATGGTGGAAAGCTGATGAGGCAGAAGAAATGTTCTCCAAACGCTTTATAACAGCGAGTCATTAGAACATTACAAATTAGATAGCGCAGATGCCATCACATGTCCTACCCAGCACAGCAACAGTAACTCTCAAAAAGAAAGCTAGTTTTCACCAGTTAAACAGACATGGTAGCAATCAAAGTAACAGAAAAGAGCAGAGATGCATTTCCAGTTCATAAAAAAATACCAGCATGGTAAATACACTGTCAATAAAAGAAACTAAATAGGCAAAAGAAAACACGTGGGCAATTAGTGTAAAATAGGCAGAATCAGTCAATGCCTATTATTTGAAAGTGAAGATTCAATACAAGCTCAAATTAAGAGTGTTTGCCCTTAAATTAAGAGTGTTATGCCTGTGTGTGTGTGTGTGTGTGTGTGTGAGGTGGGGGGGGGGGCATGATTGACAATCAATCATAGTCTTCAAATGAATGCATCAAACCTAGCAACCGGGTCAACTCTTCCTCCTAACTACGAGACAGGTCTTTGTCTTCTCCTTACTCAGAGTTGCTCTGAGATCGCTTCTAAAACTTTTAGGTCAAAAGTCCTAGTTTTGAATTTTTAAGCTAAGTTAGCATTTTAGCATTCTCTAAAAGGATTCGTAGAATTACGTGAATTGTCTGCTCCTATCCCAGCAAAAACACGCAATGTCAAAAGGACGTTCAAATCATGCCCTTGTCACGTCGTTCAGGAAGTGGGTAAGACGTCTGTAGAATTTATTTATTGTTTATTGTACTGGGTTTTGTATATTTTTTAAATAGACATTGAACAAACGTTGATTCTGGACTCAATCAACTTTATATTCTTTCTAACGTCTGTTGTTGACAATCTAAAAGTCCGTACACGATGTCTAAAAGACGTTTTAAAAAGACGTCTGAAAAACTTTTGTTCTGGCTTCTCTGCGAACGTCTTTTGAACGTCTGGCAAAGATATTATACTGTATTGACGTCTTTCGAATGTGTCGAATGTGCTACTCTCAGATATGTGTCCTCAATAAATACATGACAGAGTACAATATTTTGACTAATTTGTTTAATTTGGTTCATCTATTTTTACACTTTGTGTGAAAGTCCTAAAGCAAACACACTCTTGGTTGGGGGAACATAGCACATCATAAGCCTTTATCTTTATCAAACATATGTGTATTTGCTTTATTTTATTATCAGTGTATGTACCATGATTTTTGTGGCCTACTTAATTCATTAGATAGCCTATGAACTGGAGACAATATGTCTCTTCTATCTCCCCCTTTATCTTTACTATTGATTTGATTGATGGCAGGTCTGTTTAAGCGGTGAGGATGGTTCATATGTAGCTTTCATTTCAAGCGATATCTGCAACAAGGTCAACCACAAACATTATTCCAGCACTATCTAATAGCTGGCGTTTAATTAACTTCCTAATCGTAAACTTAAGCCTCCTAAACATCTTCCTCCCTACTCCTAACTGTTTTTCACCTTTTTTAGGGATTAAGATGTTTTACGAGTTACTTTTATCTTTACTAGGATCTACTCTTTAAGAGGGACATGCCTACAAATCAAAATAGCAACTCTTAACAACCTTTAGGAATCGAGCCCCTGATGTTTTAGGTCATATAAATGTAGAAATATGAAAAGAGTGAGTCAAAAGTCACATTGTTGAGGTTTCTTCGTCTTCGGACGACCACTACTTGGCTTGTCATCCACTTGTCGTCATAGTCAAGCAATTTGGCTATAAGGGAATCAACCGTGCTGTGTGAAATTGGTGATCTTTTTGGATGTTGGTTGGTAAAGTCTGCGGCTATGATACACCAGCTGCGTTCACCAGACATTAGAATCATCAATTCCATCTTCAGATAGCTGTGATGAACAATAAAAGTTTTGAAATCTCTGTGAACCACAAGAGATATTGCAAATCTGATTGTGACAATCGATTTCTAGTCTTCTTTGATATGCTACATGACCATTTCCCCATTGGAAAAACTTGTCCTTGATATCCAATATGGCAGCTTTCAAGATGCAGGCCATGTCCTGGACATAAAAGATAGGTCCCGTCACACATTACACGCTGGGTTATTCAGATATGAATCATTTCAAATGGCTCACAAACTTTCAAGCACCACTGTATCTGTATATATGCTGTGAAAACATTTTTTCTTTACAATAAATACATATTTAGCACCACTTGGCAAATACGTTTTCAGATCTTGAGATTTGCTATAGCGGATTGGTTCACATGCCTGCTGCAAGGTAGAACATATGTATGTAAAGACCCTTTGGGGAAGATCCTGAAAAGTTCTCAGAAATTCTAACAAAGAGTTCTGAGACTTCCTCCCACACCTGTGTCTCTGATGAAAAGGTCAAAGCAGTGTTTCAAGTTAGCACGTTTTCTCATTATTGGATATAATTCATTTTATTCATATTAAATTGATATAATCATCTATATTTGGCCAGCCTTGCCATGGTTAAGCTATGTTTAGCTTTTTTTTTTGTTTGTTTTTTTTTTGTTTACCTAAAAGAAATTTACAAAACCTCTAAGAAGGACAAGAAACAATATTGTGGAAATTGTAATGGACCATTAACACCTAGACATTCCACAAAACTAAATAATAAATGAAAACCAATGTATTAATTAAAAAATTGTAGATCTATATCTGAAATAAATGGGTTCTACAAGACTACAATTATTGTATTTCTGAAATGTACTATATGTACTGTATATATTAGATTGCCGAACCATCACATTTTCCCACACATTAAACATAAATAAATCATAATTAAAAAATTTCCTGATTAAATGTGTCTAAAAACTGTGCATTATGCATATTTTTCACTATAGAAGCTACCTTCCCCTGCAAAGCAAGATAAGCTTGTTTTTATAGATGTTTCAGAGATAAGGTTTTTTTTTTTCAAACCCTCGTTTCTGGTCCTCTATCTGGCTGTGGTTAAAAGATTATTTAAACATCAGAAACACTACACTGTTTATGCAGTAAAAGAAAGATAAGAGATGCAAAACTGTAAAAGTAATAATTGTCAACGCATTTGTATTGACGTTTGCATCGAAGTCATTCAATTCCAATTTTATTGTTTTGTATATGTTTTTTTTTGTACTCTTGTAATCTTGTACTCTTGATTTGTCCTGAACATTATACACTGATTGCTGTTGGTCTAGGGAAATTTAAGTTTGAATCCCGATGCAACTAGATATTCTCCTGTAGGCAAATGGGAGTGAAATGGTGGGAAATGTTTTTTTAACATGTATTTTTTTTATTTTAAGACACTTTTATTTGAATGTAAGATGAAAATATGTTTTGCAATATACACTCTCAGACCACTTTTTTTTTTGCGTACAGCTGCTTAACTGCTCCATCATGTTCACATGGTCAAAATGACCTGCTGAAGTTTATCCTGAGCTTCAGAATGGGGACGTCATTTTGGGCAGGTCATTTTGAGGGGTATTTAATTGACTTTAAACATGGCATGGTTGTTGATGCTAGAGTATTTCTAAGAAACCGCTGACTTGCTGGGATTGTTACACACAGCCATCTCTAAGGATAACAGAGAATCTCCAGAAGGTCCATCTGTGTGGAGTTTGCATTTCCACCTCCAGGTACTATGGGTTCAATTTGTATATATCATGTGGTGACCATGCTAAGATCTGTCCATATGATCACCATCCAAGTGGCCAGAAGAATACTGTTGCAAGGTAACTTAGAAGTACAGAGGTCAAAATACTTATTGGAACATACGTTCATAATTATTACATACAGAAAGAATCTACACTAATCTACACTCTAATATCAACACTGCCCTTAAATTACAGTATTAGGGAATAACTAATAAATACACATTATACTCATACCACAGCCTCATGTACCAAACACTTGTGTCTCAGTTACTGACAGGCCTATGTTTGCATTTATAATCCCTTTGACTTTTTATACATTTTGTATGTGGAGTATATCCTGATTTGATGTATTTAGTATTTTGATGTATGACATATTTATATTATTCTGCCTTCGGGTTTGTATCTTGATGAGTTTGCAGTTTAAGGTGGACAATTGTATGTGCACATTCCTAAAAAACATTTAAGCTTTTTGCTGTGGCCAGCTATACATGCCCTCCATTGTTTTTCGATTGGCCATGCTGGGGTGAACATCACTGACGATGTGCATGTCACAAAGAATGGCGAAGTGGTCAAACCTTGATGAGAACCTTGAATCATTTCTATTTGACTTCAGTGTATTTCAAACCTGGAGGTCATGTGTTGATTGAATGCTAGCATTCTTAAAATAAACTTAAAAAAGGATTGTTTATTGATACCAAGTCAGCCATCTGACTTCAGCCATCAGTCCCACATCTGAAATGAAATGATGAAATCTGCATCTCAACAATATTACTGGGCTTTGCCCTATGCTCACCCTTATGCTCACCTAGCTTTGATTTATTATTCTTTATTGCAAATATAACTCTCTGTTCTGTAGTTATAGTTTACCAGCTAAAACACGTCCTCTCCAGAGCCTTACTATCCCATCCTTCATCAGTTACAGTGCCTGCCAGTTAGATAAGGTCCTCATCTTCTACTCTCTAGAACTTCTCCCAATGTGAAGCAACCATGGGTTGGTGATGTATAAGTGTAACCTATTATTACATCTGAATACTAATTGCAGTGCAGCTGAGTGGCAAAGTGATCTGACACAGTGATCCAACTGACTGTCTATGAGGGACAGGAGACCAGTCAGAGGATCAACCCCCAGAACTGCAACAGTGGTGTGATGGACTGCCCTCTTGGTCATTCTTACATCTGCATCCCATGTTCGCCAAGGATCATAACCACAGTCCACGTTACTCTCATTAGCAGTTAAAAGCATGGGTGAAAAATTAAAATAAATGTTTATTGGGTGCATTTACACACAGTTTTTTATATGCCTTATCCCTATCAGGATACAGTCCTGATATTCAAAACACATTAAATGACCTACCATAAATAGGGGCAGTAAGTTGTTCTGGTCAGAAATGATTCCTTTCTTTAATCAATTAAATCATTACCATTTCATAAGATTACACACTGCTTGACAAAACTAAAAAGAAAACAATTTCAACATCAAAACTTCCTGCAGTGAAAAACCTTAAAAGTACAACAGTCATAAGAATTGTATAGTTAGGTCTTGAGACAATTAAGACAATAAAAGAGAAAATGCATTATATAACACCACCAACAAACTTAAATTGGTGTTATGGACCAATGATAATGTTACTAAATGTATTAAAAATTCTTCTCAGATGTCCTGCATGTTAGCTCATGTTATAAACAGAAATTATCTACATGGACTGTGATAGCAGACTGACCTTATTGACAGCTGAACATTACTATAAATTCAGTACAGTATGGATCAGATATAGGTAGTAAATGTCCATGAATGTAACTCTTGGCACAGTGGCAAATCACAAGGTTTGTAATACTATGCCATGGTGGCTAATCACAATGTTCGTACCACCACTGTTTGAGTACTGCTTGGCCAGTGGAAAAGTTTGGAAAAACAAATACATTTTCAACATACTTGTAAGAACAAATTGAGTCATTTTTAACCTAACATTGGTTTAGATTAGATTCAATTCACTTGACAACAATCTTCCGAAAATACTGTAATCCGGTGGTTACTCTAAATTCTATTACTCAGCACATACAGTATCAGAGGGAAATAAATTCCCTCCCCACCTCCAGTTTCATTCAGGACACAAAACCAACAAATAGTTCCCTTTGAGGACACAAGAACTTACAGTGACTCTTCTTATTTGACTTACTCGCTCATTCCTTATTCTATAATATTCAGTATTTGTTCTATTATTTCATATGCTGTAATGTTCCTCTATTTCATAACGCTCTCTCTCTTTCTTTATGGATCACTCGTTATGGATCACAAACGTGTTCGACATAGGAACATACTGTAAAGCGTATTGTTGACAATTGGACCCATTTGTTGCATAAACACTGGTATTTCTAATCTAATGGTGGACTAAGACATTAGCACAGTACCGTTGTTAGAAATCATTTGAATTAACGTTCTTTCTCCTGTCCATTCCTTTCAAATAATGTGCCACAATGGCCAAACACAGTGTTTGAAATGCTATGCTATGCTATGCTACACCACTATTTTAATACATTGTGGCCCATGGCCACACTTGTAATTGTATTACATGGTGGTCAATTGAGGCAATGTTGGAATACTATGACATAGTGGCCAATCACAGGGCTTGGAATGCTAAACAAGAACGGAGAATAGAACACTAAAAATTGTATGTCACCGCAGGCAAGGTGGTCAGCTATAATACTGGTAAAACTTTATAGAGTGCTCCACCTAGATCTCTAAGGACAATCATTAATATTGACACGTTAATAATATATGCTCTACAGTGTGACAGAAGTGTGTCTGCCACTTCCTGAGCTGTAGACTGATCCTGTTCGATGGCGAAACAGTGCTTGCCCCCTTACCAGTCCTTTCTTGGACAGCAAATTTAGAAGATGGTTCCTGAACTTCTTACCAACAAATGCATAAAGGATCGGGTTGATGGCACAGTGTGAGAAAGCCAAGACCTGGGTGATGTACATGGTTACATCCAGATTGTCTCGCCGCTCGCACGTTTCCGCAATGAGCTGTCCACGCATCAACGTATCAACGAACACAGCCACGTTGTTGGGCAGCCAACAGATCACAAATGCCGCCACTACACACAGAATCACTCTCATCGCTTTGTGTTTTTGCTTGTTGCGCGAGCGAAAGAGGGTTCTGACTGTGCTGCCATAGCACACCACCATGATTGCGAGGGGAAAAAAGAAGCCCAGGATGTGCCGAAGGACTCGCAATCCTGTGCGCCATTTATCTATCGTGTCCGCTGTAACATTCTCGTAGCATTGTGGCATTTCACTGTAGCTCTCTAGTTGTAGCACTTCTCGCTGAGCCATTGTGGGAATGCACAACATGATGGCAACTAGCCACACCAAGACACAAGCGAGGATGACAATAAAGCGCTGTTTGGAGAGGAACTGAGTGGCTCTGACGATAGCAACATAACGGTCGATGCTAATACAGGCCAGCAGGAAGACGCAACCGTAAAATGTTGCCTCCTGGATGCCTGAGATCAGCTTGCAAAGTGCAGTGCCGAAGACCCACTTTGATTCGTAGATGTTGACAGCCCAGAATGGCAGCGTGAGAGAAAAGAGCAGGTCTGCCAGGGCAAGATGCATCAGATAGATGTCCGTGGATGTCCTATGCGTTTGCATGGTGCAAACGACGAAGATCACTACAGCGTTACCAAGCAGGCTCAGAAAAAACACAATGAAGTAGCTGATCGCAACCCCTAGCTCATTTACTCCTTCCAGAGAATATGGACATGGTGGGGCAATTCCAGATCCAGAACCCTCATAACCGTCTGTTATGTTCCACTGAAAAAGAAGAAAATATCGCCATGAGAACAGTCAAAGAACAGCTTTATGAAATACTATGACGGACGGAATGAAATGTGTACGTCTTTCCAATTCCTCTGTGTTCTGCAGCAAAGACGCCTGTCTCATGAAAAATGTTTTTACAGTTCTTTAAGGGAAATTATTCCACATTTTCATGTAAAATATAACAATATAACAAAGTAATGGTAATGACCCCATTCAACCTCAACCTTAGATCTTACAATATACGGTGGAAAATTGAGAGGGAAGGAAAACCCTAAATCATATTTAAATCCATCTATAAAAGATTAAGCTAGGCACCACAGAGAGCTTTTATAAATTGCTCATTCAAACCTTATTGATAAAACACATTACATACTGTAGGTACCCGTACCTTCTTTCCAGAAGAGATAATAATCTATAGGTAATTAAAAATGGGTGTGGCTACACACAAATAGATTCAACAGGTGACAGCAGTTTTGCCTCACCTGTTGAATCTATTTGCGTGTAACCACACCCATTTTTAATTACTTATAGATTATTATCTCTTCTGGAAAGAAGGTACAGGTACCTCTGGACCACAAGGTCCAGGGTTCAAATCCTGCCTCTGCCAAGCTACCACAGTTGGGTCCTTGAGCGAGGCCCTTAACCTTTGCTTGGATTGTAAGACTGTATGAGTTGTAAGTCTGGGCGTCTGCTAAATGCCGTTAATGTAATGTAATGTAATATAAATGAATGGACTACACTGGGCTACACTGCTGAAGTTGGATGAGCAAGGGTACCCTGCAACCCTACTGTAGAGTAAATTGGCATGGCTAAACTGCTGAGGTTCAATATACAAAAAAAAGGTGTAACCTGGCACTCAGGGTGTAACTGGCAAATACCCGAGAACAGGGCATTAAACAGGTGAAGAGAACAGGCAATCTGAAAGACAGTCATCATCTCACCAAACCAAAATTGTTTCTCAATTCTGAGCCTCCGTGCTGCTCGGTTTCTGTGAGTCTGTTTTCATTGTTTCACCTTGACTCACAGAACACCATTTGTATAAGCCAATGTGTTTTATATAGTTAAATATTAGGGATCAACAAATTCTGATGGTGCAGATGTACCAGAAAGCTGTCATTTATTTCCAAATTAGATTTCTTTTTAGATTTACTGAATCAGATTTACTGCCACCTAAGTTTTCACATACAATGGCCTCGATTCTTTGTGTTTGAAATCTGAATGTTTTCCCATATCTGTTTGGGTTTACTCCGTGTGCTCCGGGCTCTCCCCCACAGTCCAAAGATATGTAAGTAAAAGGAAAACAACTTAAGGGGGCAACTCCTAAGCTAAAGCATAACGTAATAACCACTTAAAACATATTCACATATTTCACAATAACATTTCGTGTTCTTACCATTGTGCTGTTTCTTCCACCCTGATGAAGAAAAGTCCTCTGATGCAGCTGGTAGAAGGAAGGCTGCCTATTATTCCTCTATCTTGAAATGCAGATGGTTATGGTCAGGCTCTTCCTGTTTATTTAACATGACGTGTGCAGCGTGCCCACAAGCGAAGATATAATCAGTATAGTTCTTTGACTCAAGGTGAAGAACTGAAAGTTGGCTTGTGGTGCATAATAGACACCACACTCATTCACCTACATTAGAGCAGCACAAGTGCTAGAGTATATTTAGATTAATGTTGGGAACATGATGTACAAAATTATGTTCCCTGAATCATTCCTTCATGCATGTCACGCTGCATACACTCCCTTTTGAACTAACTATCTAACTTATCAGGTAAACCTAACAAATACAGTACTGACCATGTACTGTACCTCATGAGCTAAATCCATCACACCCCATCTACTCTACTGAATTAAGGCTACTGTCCCGTTCCACTGACCAACAGAATGATATAGAGAGGTCATGTAGTAATACCGTAATATAATTCAATATCATACCTATTATTTGACATTACATACAGTTTTCTTTTAATAATAATTACAGGCGTTGACTCGAGTCACGTGATGTGGTGACGAGTTGAGCCTCAGTATCATAAAACCCTCGCGACTCGACCGTGTGACTTGCATTTTGGATTTGCAATCGGACTTGAGCTTTAAGACAAGAAACGTCTCGAGAGCCTAAGCAAGTCGGTTTTTAACATTACGGGTTATTTTAAGTGTTAAAGTAATACGAAACCGCTTAACTGAGCCGTTGGTATTTGTAGCTACATGGTGCTGGATCGCATACTAGAGAGCCGAGCTGAAATCCCGTGCTTACATCCAGCCTTTCCTGGGCGAAACCGAGATTTTTCCTTTGAATATAGCCATTGGAAACTGTTTTATAGTTGACTGTTTTGAAGTAAAAGGAATACGCACTGAAAGAACTTGTGATCAGGCATCCAGGGTCCTGCTGAACACGGTCCGCGGGGTATCTGGAAGTGTATTTACGATACAGTAAAAGTTACAAGCGATTATGTGAGTGCGATCAGATCATTTAAAACAAGGAAAACAGACATATAATCATTTTTGACTGCACCAAATCGGCAAGACATCAGTAATAAAGACAGATGAATACAACCTTGATGTATTCACTGAATTAAGTGAACCGAAGTGCATTATGAAAACGTTTCATAATGGTGTTATTAGACAAAGCACACTGAAAACAGAGATGGTCACAGAGAAGTAGGGACAGTCAGAGGTAAAGAGTCAGAGACTCTGGTGAGCTTTGTTAAACTTTTATTTTGCTGAAAAAAAAACAAGCTGGTTTAAGCTGGTGTGGTGCTGATTTTGCTGGTAGACCAGCATAACCTTGCTGGCAAAGCTGGTTGGCCAGTATGATCTTGCTGGTTTTGTTGTTCAGCCAGCATGTGCTAGTCACCAGCATATCCAGTAAAGAACACCTTCCACTGGTCACAACCATCCAAGAACCGGCACAGACCAGTATGTGCTGGTCACCACCATTCAAAAACCAGCAAAGACCAGGATGTACTGGTAACAAGCACCCAAAGTAATGACCGGGATGTGCTTGTCACCAGCATCCCCAGTAAAGACCAGCATCGACAACAAAAACATTTTCAAAACACAACAAACGCTGGTCGCCACCAAGTCCAACATCACACTGGTCTGGGTTTTTTTTTCAGTAGGGTTATCCCAGAAAAAATGTCCTGTGAGATTTCGTAGTAAAACTGTAAATTGACCATAAAGTTCACAGCTCTACTGTGATTTTGACGGTAATTTCATGGTTCTACTGTCAAATGTCCTAGTGCAATTGTAAACGTGTTTGACTATGAACTCACTATAAATTACTTCACAGTTATGCTATGGATTTTGTTTGTAATTTCTACTGTGATGGCCCTAGTGGTTAAGGTACTGGACTATACACCAGAAAGTCCAGTGTTCAAATCCCACCTATGGCCACAGTTGGGTCCCTGAGCAAGCCCCTTAACCCACATTTGTTTGGATTGTAAGACTGTATTAATTGTAAGTCGCTCTGAATAAGGGTGTCTGCTAAATGACAAATGTAAATGTAGTGTCAAATTTCCTAGTACATCTGTAAACTTGGTTGAATATGAACTGACTATAAATTACTTCACAGTTTTACTATGGATATTTACTATTTGATGGTAATTTGGTCAGTTCATGGTTCGAGTGTCAAATAACACAGTACACCGTACGGAGGTTAGATGTGTATTTGTGAACAAAATAACTGTAATGAATAACTGTCAAATGAATAATGTATTTAATTGCAGTTCTCACGGGTCCTTCTTTTTATTTGCATGCTTGTATTTTACCACTAACAACACACTTTATCCATTAAAAAGCATTACACAGCTAGTGACTTTTTGTGCGTTCAGGTGTTGGAATCTGCTGTCTGGCAGTAACGAGCAAAATCGCTTAAGTAGTATTCACAATCATTTACTGCTCTCTACTGTACTCTACTGTAGTGTAATGTGATTATTTCAAACCGTTGCATCAACAATTTCAGACTACAGTTACATCTCATGGTCAAGCAGCAAAAAACACGATTATGCGTTCATTCATTCATTCATTCATTACTTTCCACACACGGGGTCACGGGCCAGTCGGTGCCTACCCAGCAACTCTGGGCGCAAGGGCGGGAACAACCCTAGACGGGGCGCCAATCCATCGTAGGGCACACATACACACACAAACACGCAGTCACACACTAAAGGCTACTTTAGAGACACCAGTTAACCTAACACACCTGTTTTTGGATTTTGGGAGGAAACCGGAGCACCTGGAGTGAACCCACACAGACACGGGGAGGATGCAGACTCCACACAGAAAGGACCTAGACCGCTCCATCCTAGGATAGAACCCGGGACCTTCTTACTGTGAGGCAATGGTGCTACCCACCGAGCC
This sequence comes from Parotocinclus haroldoi, assembly GCA_034779995.1. NCBI lineage: Eukaryota > Metazoa > Chordata > Actinopteri > Siluriformes > Loricariidae > Parotocinclus > Parotocinclus haroldoi. The sequence goes on along the minus strand of JAUZST010056384.1, from coordinate 3,402 downwards.
ACCGTACTTCCTAAAACATGATTAATGGTGCTAAAATATTTATCACTGTTAAAATAATAATGCCATTTTGACAATTCTTGAAACACACAACGACTCAGAATGGAATGGTGCTGAATAATTATTACACAATTACACTTTAGTCATTATGTATGGTAGCCGCAGGCTCCAGTGTCTCAGCAGTAAGAGCCAGCTACTGTTCTGGGTTTAAACCCCAGGCTGTATTTGTAACTTAAAGATCGCGTGGTGGGGTTATGCTATAGACTGGCACTCTATCCAGCGTGAAAAATATGTTCTAACAGACAAGAATGAACCATTTCGCACAAGTAAAAGTCCAACAACACTCTAGTTGGCCGTCTCAAGTTCTTCAGCTTATGTGGACTCTGATCTCTTCATTTCGTCCGAGGTGTACTTACAGTGGGCGCTCAGTAGAGGGCAGTAGCATAACGTAGTACAACGCGGTACTATTTAAGCACACGAGGATTAAGGGTTTTGTTAATCTGCTGTGACATCAATACCCTATGCAGCAGTTTTGTAGTCTAGGACTTGTGGTTTTGGACGTCAGATAAGACTAGATTAGAATAGAATCAGTGCTAGTCAGTCAGCTTGTTTCTAGGTCTGATCCTTGTTTCAGGTAATTCATATTGCCCTTTGGTGTGAATGGCTTTGGGACGTCCTGGGACGGACTGGCTTTCTGTTCCGAGTGTGTTCCTGCCCTGCCTCCAAAGAATCTGTATTAATTCCAGGATCCTCCACTACCAGGATGAAGTCGTTATTGAAAAGGAATACATGGAACATAATAGCATAGAAAAATAGCATGGAATTTTATTTATAGCACATATAACAAGTCCAAGTACAAGCATGTGTTGCATAATGTCTATTCTCATGTACATATGCCTCATGTATATACTTTAAATGACCAATAAGGTTATTATCCTTTATATCATGGTTTTTAGTGTACTAAACCCTTCTGTTACCCTGCCAGATACAATAACTGTTGGATTAGAGCATTTGTAACGACACGTGACAGCACAGTCTCTGGCACAGAATGTTTTATTAAACGTAAAGTTTTATTCAAACTTAGCGTCAGTGTGAGGAGACTGAATGTTAAGCAGCGTATGGCTTGTGCTGTGCTTCTTATAAGCACTGAGATGATGATGATGGGCATGTGTTGGGACTGCAATTGGTGAACTGCAGTGAAACAGGATTTTAACAGTAAAATGGATGCATTCTAAGCAGGTAGCAGCATCATCTCACAGAAAGAAGGTCCTGGGTTCGATCCCAGCATGGAGTGCCCCTTAGTGTGTGAGTGTGATTTCTGTTGATTTGAAGTTCTGTGATTTGAAGTTCTGAGTGTGTGTGCGCCCTACGATTGGTTGGTGTCCTGCTTAAGGTTGTTCCTGTCTTGTGCCCTGTGTACCGGCTCTCCTGTGATCCAGACCTGGATAAGCAGGTAAGACAGCACAGAACGAATGTAAAATATTTCGTTTCCTAACAAAGATGATTTTTCCACCTGCTTCTAATTGCCAGGGTCTCTAGTGCCTACCCTTGTCCTGGATGGGACACCAGTCCGTTGCAGGGCTGGATATGGGACCATGCACCACCTGGCCTTTCTCCCTCAGATACAGTCAATCGAACTGGAAAGCACTCCCTTTTAACTTGGATCTCTGGGGCAGATGGCTAATGTATTACACCGTTGTCCCATCAAAGCAACATCACCAATAGATGAAATGAAATCTGCTGGTTTTCTGATTCTGTTTGCATGTTTTGGTTCAGTTGAGCAGTAAATGGGTTTCAGTTATAAATAAAGTATCAAATATAAGCTTACATTTACATGGTATCGGCTTGTAAAATACAAACATATTTTTATGTTCATATTTAGAATGAACAAATGTGTCTACGTTGTGCAAAAGATTGCTGGATCTTTCCCAAGTAAGAGTGAACATAAGCTCAAACAGACTGCACTGATCAGGTATCGTAGTCCGTGTTCGGGGTTTCTGGTTCAAGTCCCTCTGAGGATAACTGATCCACTTTGCTGCTATTCATGAGAGTTGCTGCTCAGAGGAAATTGGATGTGCCCTCTGAGTTCTGTGACGATGATCTGATGTGTCTTGAAGGTGTGGCTTGCTCTATTGCCCCAGTCCTCCGTAGCATAATGATCAACCTGGTTCTGAACTTCTCGCCCACAAAAGCATATAGAACTGGGTTGATGCAGCAGTGTAGCAGCGCCAGGCTCTGCGTCACAAACATGGCTAAGCTTACAGCTTGTTGAGCCATACAGCCACTCTCAACCAGCTTGGCTCTCAGCAGCGTATCGACCATGGTGGCTACATGGAAGGGCATCCAGCAGACTAAGAAAGCTGTCATGACCGCAGCTATCACCTTCATTGCCCTTTGGCGCTGAAAACCTCTTGTTTGTAGCAGCCTGTCCACTGTCACTCCATAGCATGTTAGCATGACACCCAGTGGGAGCAGAAAGCCTAGGAGGTGGCGCATCACTCGAGTTGCTAACCTCCACTCTTCTGATTTGTCGAACTCAAAGCGCTCCGCACAAATTTGCATATCGTAGCCTTTAACGGAATAGACTTCGTTGTAAAAAGCTGGCAGGGAAAGAAGGAATCCTAAAAACCAGACCATGACACAAACAGTCCAGCAACAGTAGATCCTTTGTGCTTTCCTGGTTTCCATAGCTCGCACAATAACCACGTAGCGGTCTATGCTAATACAAACCAGGAAAAGTATGCTTGTGTAGAAGTTAGCTTCTTTAATAAAGTTGACCAACTTGCAAAGAATGTCACCGAATATCCATCCCTGCACGACCGAGGTGGCAGAGAAGGGCAGGATGAGGGTAAGTAGTAAGTCAGCAATCATCAGATTGAACAGATATATGTCCGAAGGAGAAAGCTTTCGCCAGTTAGAGACGATAACCAGTCCAACAATAAGATTCCCCGGTATGGCAAGGAGGAACACTTGGATGAAAAAAGTGCACACCGCAATGTTGATGGCATCTGATATGGTGAAAGGCAGGCATGGGATGGTTTTCTCATCGGGAATGAAGTCTGTAATGTTTAGGAAATATGTGTAGTTTAATTCTTGACCGTAGAATTCAGAATAGTCCTGGTATTGGTTAGAGGAATTTGTATCTACGGTGGAAAAGAAGTATGGAAATTAGAACAGGGTAATACTTTTCAACACAGGCTGATGAGACTTTTGATAATTATGTTTTAGTTGCTGGAATAGTGAGGGCTGAGACCATTTTAGTGTAATTAAATCTTAATGAAGAACTTATGTTGTGTGTGATGATCATTGTTATTTGTAGTGTATATATATATATATATATATATATATATATATGCATATTATACTGCTACAAAATTTAGGTTAATATTTAATTATTAATTTAAT
>JAUZST010056373.1:0-23916 GCA_034779995.1 Parotocinclus haroldoi | reverse complement strand
ACACACACACACACACACACACACACACACACACACACACACACACACACACACACACACACACACACACACCTGCCAGAGTGAAGATAGATGACAGCAAAAGGACAAAGCAGCTACAATAACAGTGTGTGGAGAGACTTAAATGGCAGTCAGCCAGCTCGCTTAAAATATAGGTTGGACGAGAAAACAAAAGTATAGAATGTCTATTTAAAGAGTAAAGGCACTCTCTCCCTCATTGTACCTGTCCTCCTGTCCTCCAAATTACATACCAAAGCCATTCTGCTGAGGGTAACATGGAATTAAGACCTCTTTAACCTTTTAGATAGATTAAAGGTAATGTAGCAGTGTGTAAAGCACAACCACTGTAACTGAAAGAAACTGACACCTCTACGCTCCAGAGATCGGGGTTCGAGTTGCCTTGAGGCTGAGCGCTGCCTGTGTGTCCCTTCCACCACTCCAGGGTTTACTTCCAGCACTAAAGTGTTAAGTCTGCTGGCATGTGTGCGTAGATCGCCTGAAACGGGACTGACACAGGACGGGTTCATGTGATTTTAAGAAAGCACTTCGGAACATGCCATTACCCTAATTTGGTTAAACCCATGAGATGCTATTCTTCTTTTATTTCTGTACGTGAATTCGGCAGACTTTTTCACCTTTAAAGTGTGGCAGATTCTGTCCAACTGTTACTGTTTCTTGGAATTAATGAAGACTGGCAAACTAAGGTTATGGAGCATTACCACCACCAACTGGGCTGGCAGCGGCAACTGTTAAACCAAGCATGGCGTTACACGTGTGTTCAGACAGAGGGGACGAATCCAGCTAAAGAGATATACCTTAACTCTATCAAGTCCTCTCTCACGAACCTCCAAACACCCGGTTGTGTCCCCTAGGTTTTATATGATCCTGTGATCCTACTGGCTGAGCACGCCATGGCTCCAAAACATCTAACTGCTTTAGGACACAAGAACCTACAGGGACTCTTTACTAGACGTAATAATGCTAAGAGACTTGCTCAGATTCTCTGTTTTATAAGATTTTCCACGATGCTGTATTTTTTATACAATTGCTTAAGACAAGTATTTCATACAATATAGGAAGCCGTGCATACCGTGCATTCAGAGACGCACTTCTTCATAGCAAAGTGTTATTATTTGAGTTATTGTTGCTTTTCTAAGAGCAAACCAGCCTGACCGTTTTCCTCCGACCCCAAGGCATTTACCACTAAACAGCCGCCCTTACTTTCTCTTTTTTGGACCATTCTCTGTAATCCATACAAATGGCTGTGTGTCAAAATCAATGTAGAACCAGCAACCACATTCAAAGTCACTCAAGTCATCTTTCCTCCCCATTCTGATGCTCAGTTTGAACTTTAGCAGGTCTTCTGACCATATCTACATACCTAAAGCACCGAGTTTGTCGTCTGAAATTTGCATTCATGAGTTCACATTGTACAGGTGGGCCAACGATTGTATTTTAAGCTACACTGAAATCTGAAATCGGTATAAAAGCTGTATTCTCAGTCTGGGCAAGTACACAAACGCAACCAATAGAGAGTTTAGCTGTCCCAGACGCCGTTAACAGCATTAAACACTGTTCACAGGTCCGCGTATTCGCAGAGACTATCACTCGGCGGACGCTTATTTTGTGCTTGTTTCCTAAGACCTAGTTGCTTGCTCCTCTCGTGGGATTTGGCAACCCTGGAATTGAACGTGACATCTCTGAAACGGCTACCAAACATTTGGGGAGACAGTAATTGCATTATGAAGTGCTCGTATTGAAGTGCACTCACTGACGAGCCCTTATGGCAGGGTTTATAAGGTGGTCAAAACTAGTTTCCTCTGCCCTTAAATTCCTAAAATGAACAAGTTTGGTTGTAAAGTACCTGCTCAGTTTATGCAACTGTTCTGAAAACGGCGTCATTGTAAAATGCCAATGTAACTACGCTTGCAAACCAGTGCTAGAAAAAAAACTCGGTATGACTACACCTTCAGAGAAACACTGTGGTTTCTATTCACAGAAGACAATAAGGGAAAACAGTGAAGGCCCCGGGGCTCTACAGAGGATTGTAGAAAGGCGGCACCATTTATCTTTGGACAATCTTTTAAATTTGTTTCTTTTTTCCGTATCCTGGAATATGAACAACGCAAGCACTGGTGGTCTTTTCCCAGCTATAATGACCTGACAGGCTTTATAAGCAACAGGAACGAGCTGACCCTTTGCTTGTCTGTCTAAGTGTTGGGTCAGGCTCAAAGCAAGACGAGAGCAAATTAATATTCCCCCCAGAGCCATTTCCCTTTCATCTCTGTGCAGGCCCTGTAACTCGCAGCTTTGTCCGAACCGAACAGCTCTGGACTTCTGGAGTCCAGGTTTAAAACGTCACAGCTTTTGCAGAAATCATTTGGATACACAGAGACGTGCAGAGAGTACCCCTGTAGAAAGCGGAGCGTTTCCCAAATTATAAAATCAATGGCTTCCTGAGGTATAACAACAATCCATGTCAAATAATGAATGAGTTTATCTTTCCATCTTTCCAGCAGTTCTTCACATCTGCAGCCCAGCCTTTCTGTACACACTGTTTCAAGAGAATGCGTGGTGCCTTCACATGAATTCTTATTAGCAGACTAAAAATAGCGCGGCGGTAAGGAGTCTGAGCTCCAGCTTGCAATCTAAATCCCACAGAGGGAGGAAGAGCCAGAGACAGAGAAAAGAGAAAGATACATGTCCTTATGGGAATACTTAGTTGAAGACAGTTAAAATATTTTAAGCAAACAGATCATTCTTTTTTTAGACGGAAGGGTCTTTAAACAGCAGGTTTGAAGTGAGATTGCGTTTCTTTGCCAACTCTGTGATTTCAAACCAGTCCAGGATAATGACATTAATTCCTTCATTAGAGCAAGGTGCTCTTTGAAAGCACCTCAATTATTCCAGTTACTATTTCTATAGAAGATGGGCAAACAGCTCCAGGTATTGAAAGCTTTGCACAAGAGTGATGATATTCCACCGAATAAAAAAAAAAAAAAAAAAAAAGGGCTGTTATGTTTCAGACAGCCACATGGGGTCCTTATCTAATGGCACAGAGAAATGGAGGCATGGTTAGAATCATTCATTAGCTAATTAAACTGAATCCATGAGAAGAATCGAAGATGTCATAACACCTCGCCATACATAACTGTGTATTAACATCCACCGGATCAACGTCCATTGGAAAAACCGAAGTAGAATTTTAAGAATTACAATGGGAAATAAAAAAAAGCTGTCATTTGGCTGAATGGGTGCCAGTTGCACCGAATCTAACATCGAACATTTATTAATTCATTTATCATCATCCGCTTAAATCCACACCAAGTCGCAAGCCAGCCGGTGCCCACCCCGCAACTCTGGGCGCAAGGGCAGGAACAGCCCTGGATGTGGTGCCAATCTATTGTAAAGCAAACACACAGTCACACATACAATCGCACACTAAGAGCCATTTTAGAGACACCAATTAACCTATCATGCATGTTTTTGGACTGTGAGAGGAAACCGGAGTAAACCTGAACAGACACAGAAAGGACCCGGGCTGCTCCACCCTGGGATTAAACCCAGGAACCTCTTGCTGTGAGGTGGCGGTGCTACTCACCGAGTCACCCTTAACTGCATAATTGAGCTTGGCACTTTGCTCATCAATCAAATGTTTTGGGTTTTTTTTTTACAGTTAATTATATTAATGATTATATTATTGTAATGTCCTTGGAATCTAAAAAGTCCCAAATCAGTTGAATGACTGTACCCAAGGCTTCTCTCATTTTTGGAAAGTGTTACAAGTTCTATAAAAGATACAAAGTAGTAATTAATTTACAGTTTTGTAAAACTTAAAAAATAACCAAATGTTTTCATGATTTCTTTCCATTATTATTATTGTTTAAAATAAAACACTATGTGCAAAATATCTAAACTACTGAGAGACTGGGGTAATGCTCGGAGGATATTAAACAGTGCATGCCACACAGACACACACAGACACACACAGACACACACAGACACACACAGACACAGAGAGACAAGCAGAGAGAGAGCGAACGCGAGACAGACAGAGCAAGAGAGAAACAGAGAGAGCCAGACAGAGAGAGAGAGAGAGACAGACAGACAGAGACAGAGACACAGAGAGAGAGAGAGAGAGAGAGAGAGAGAGACACAGAGAGAGAGAGAGAGAGAGAGACACAGAGAGAGGAGATAGAGACAGAACCAGAGAGAGAGAGAGAGAGACAGAACCAGAGAGAGAGAGAGAGAGACAGAGACACAGACAGAGAGAGAGAGAGACAGAGACACAGACAGAGAGAGAGAGAGACAGAGACACAGACAGAGAGAGACAGAGACACAGACAGAGAGAGACAGACACAGGGAAACAGAGAGAGACAGACACAGGGAAACAGAGAGAGACAGACACAGGGAGACAGATAGGGAGACAGAGAGACAGATAGGGAGACAGAGAGACAGAGACAGAGACAGAGAGGGAGACAGAGACAGAGAGGGAGACAGAGACAGAGAGGGAGAAAGAGACAGAGAGAGAGACAGAGAGAGAGACCGAGAGAGAGACCGAGAGAGAGACCGAGAGAGAGACCGAGAGAGACAGAGAGAGAGAGAGAGAGAGACAGACAGAGAGAGACATAAGATTAAAGGTAATGCAGTACAGTTGCACAAGACAAATGACCTCGCTGAGTAGAAAAAACAAAAAGAAATAAATAAATAAATATTAGGTAACAGATTAATATAAAAGCTAATTTGTCTCCATGTCTTCTTCTCCTCTGTATGAAATCGCATTTTTCCGAGGCGCTGATGGGAAATGCGTGACCGATTTGCTTCTTATTTGCTAGTTCTGAAACAGAAACATTTGTGAAGGAGAAACTACGCGGCGAAAACATCTCTAAAAGTAAACACGCCTTTTACAAAGAACCATAAGCCTACGAATAATTACCTTTTCCTTCTCTATAATTATTGTGCTAATTTCCTCCTGCTTTGATGTGCGTCCTGTAACCGAGAGTCGCTACGTAGCATAGCACTACAATTAGGGACAGCCAAAAGAAAAGTTTGCAAGGAGTCTCTTTTCAAATCTATTTTTAATAACTACGGTAATTGCTGGCAGGCACAGAGTCTTCTTTTGAGGGAAATTATAGAGAATCACCCGCACCCTAGCAGGTCCTAAGTGCACAAACAAATGGGATGAACTGGTCATAAATACGTTTCAACAACTTAGGTGCCATATTTTTTTTTTTTAAATGGTTTCTGTCCAAATAAGGAATCAAGCTTGGAGTCAAATGTTTCACGCTTCTAAATCATTCCGTTTCGTTGAATTTTTTTTAAAATACACAACTGTAAGCACTTGAGACTGAATCCCAACTGTTATGGAAGGTGGAGGATCTGTGATCTGTGACGGTTTTTCAGGTTTAAGTGGTTATAAAAATGAATGAATAAATTAACTTTCCACACTGTCGATAGAAATCTTCATATAGGTACTTTTTTTCTTGTAGCACATGAACATATTTTCCCCAGGAATCTCATTTCTCATGTTGGGGATTTCTGGAAAATGGTTATACAGCGCTCTGTAATGCTTTAATGCAGTATAGTACATTTCTCTTACATTGCATTATGGCTATGTGGCCTGGCAGACTAATTCAGCTGGGATTCACTGTACTACATGCAACAGTTCAGCTAGCAGGAGTCCCAGGGGATGTTCCGTTCAACACACCTCTCAACATTCTTACATCACTCCATCCATCTCTCCATCCATCCATGTTTCCTCTCTTTTCCCCCCTGAGGAAACATCAGGGCCAATCTAAAGACACGGACAGCAAGGAGACCAAGTGTTCCATAAGAGTTCTCTTCTACAGACGTCAAGGTTATGGAGAAGTTAAACGGAACAGGAAAGCCGCCACGTCAGCTTCTAGCCTCTTACTTACTTAACTTTCCACATATACTGCAGGCCACCAATAGATTTCATGTTTCAGCAATGCTGTAATGACAATAGGTAAGTATTTAGTCCGTTTATTAAAGACAACCAGAAAAAACAAGAAACGTGAAGGTTGTATTAAGAAAAACTGAAAGCAAATCAGACAAACGACAGGCTACAGTGTGCAGTTTCTGCCGAACGTGTATGTGTGCGCATTACTGGAGTCCCATCCCAAGTTGAAAAATCATCATCCGGACCCCCGTAAAACGAGCACCACCTGTACACTGCTTGCATATTTGGTTCGTATCTTAATAAAGAGTGCAGGAAATTATATATGGTCATATTACCATGGCTAACGCAACAAAACTAATGGTGGCCTAAGACTTTTGCACAGCACTGCATAGAAGGAAAATGCTGATTTTTATTTAAAGAAAAAGTAGCATTCAACATTACAAACAGCTCTTGTGTGTTCATCTCACCTTTTTAAGCCCGTCCAAACAGCAGACATGTACAGTAAGGCAAGGCGAGTTTATTTGTATAGCAGCGTTCATAGACGAGGAAATTCAAAATGCTTTAGAGAATTAAAAAAACAAGAAGAAAATGAAATGAAAAAAATATATAATAAAACTTCAAGTTAAAAGTACAATTAAAACACCAGTAAAAACATAGGAAACGGCTTGAAATAATAAAAAACAGAAGGTAAAAACACAATCAGGTGTCGTATGCACAGCTAAAGAGGAGAGTTTTTAACCTGGACTTAAACTTTGTTATAGTAGAGGCCAGCCTAACATCTTCAAGGAGAATATTTTAGATTTTAGCTCCATAAAACTGAAACGCTGCTTCACCACGTTTAGTCCTGACTTTGAGCACCAGCAGAAGGCGTCTGCCTGATTTTCTCAGGGACCGAGATGGTTCATATGGGATGGTTCTTAAAGTCTATCCTCTGAGCCACAGGAAGCCAGTGTAGAGACCCGAGTACATGACTAATATGGTCGTACTTCCTGGTTTTAGTCAGGAGCCGAGCAGCAGCATTCTGGAGATGCTAAACGTGCTGCAAGACAGCTGTAGTAAGTCCAGTGAGCAGACCGTTACAGTAGTCTAACCTGCTGGAGATACAATCATGAGTAAGTCTCTCCAAGGCTGATTTAGACAAGAAAACTTTTAATTCTGGCAATGTTTTTAACACGGTCAAAAGCGACTGATATTATAGATTTAACGTGACTGTTAAAATTCAAGTCCGAGTCCATGATTACCCCTAGATTTCGAACCTGAATTTTTGGTTTTAGGGAAAGAGACTCATTGACATTTTCTCTGTCGCTGTGGGCCAAAGATGATTACTTCAGTCTGGTCCGTGTTTATCTGGGGAAGACTGTTTTGCATCCATACAGTAATCTTTACAGAATCAATTGGTCCGTATTCACCTGATGTTAATGAGATATAAATCTGAGCGTCATCAGCATAGCTGTGATAGTTTACAGTGCTCACACGAAGCATATTGTAGATGGTTTCATTTTGGTTTTGGCATGATTTTATGATAACAAAAGTGTTAATAGTTTGCAGCTATGGTTTATGGCCATAAACGTCTAGGTATTAAAGAAGCTAAAACTCTGAAACTGTTGAAGCCTTTTTATTTCAATTTACCGAATGTATCACCAATATGAAGCAGGACAATTTGACAGTAATTTGAGTTTTACTCATGCTAATAGTGTATTTGTATTACACTAAATAAACAGGAAATATAAAGCTACAGAGACCTATAAATGCCCTTAGTGACACTACATAAAGCCTTATAATACTGCATATGGCCCTTATTTTGTTTGCAGATAGGTTATGCTGGTCATGTAAAGCAGGGTCTTAACACAAGGTTCATAGACTGCAGTTCAAACCTCATGAAAGCAAGTCCTATAACGCACTTTATATTATACACAGTGCATTCAGAAAGTCTTCGTACCCTGACACAATTTATCATGATGAAACCGTGTTTAAAAAAAAAAAATCCAGTTCTCCCATCAATCTGCACTCAATACCCCATAACGAGAAAGTGAAAGCAGAATTTTGGAAATTCTTGCAATAGCCTCTCCTCGGTAAAAGACACGTGCAAGCCCATGTGGAGTTTTGAGGTGCTTTTTTTTTGTCTCTCCAGGTAAGGAAGAAGCTTCTGTCTAGCCACTCTGCCATAAAGCCCACATCGGTGGAGTGCAGCAGTGATGGCTGACCTTCTGGAAATGTTCCAATATGGACATGGGATCTTTGGACTCTTGGTCACTAGTTACAAAGCCCCCCCCTGATTACCAGTTCTACGAAGAGTCCTGGTTGTTCCAAACTTCTATTATTGTGCTCTTGGGAACTTTCAGTGCAGCAGATTTTTAGCCCTCTTCACACCTCAGCATCCACACAAACCTGGCCCTGAGCTCTACAATGAGTTACTTTCTTCTCATGGCTTGGTTTTTGCTCCGATATGCATTGTTAGGAGCTGGACCTTATCTAGACAGGTATTTGCAAATTGTGTCCAATCAACTGAATTAAGCACAGACTGACTTCAGTCAAGGTGTAGATACATCTCAAATACGATCAAGAGAAATAGGAGGCTACCAGAAATCAATTTTACACAGCAAAGGGTCTGAATACATTCCAAATACATTGTATATGTAGCTATGCCCTGGATAAACAAAGATGTCAGATAGGTAAAGATATCAGGGGACATTGCACAGTGAATATGACAAGGATCTCACAAGAACGGCTAGACAGTCTAATCCTGCCCATGCCCCATCATTGTCAGTGTGTGCACCCTACTGAACAGTCAATGTGGGGTGGGGGCACTCTCGTCCAGTTTAACATGCTTCTGTTCACCCCCATGAACATGTCACTTGTACTCTTTCATTTGCTTTTCTGATAATCTGGTTTGATAAAATCAAATCAAATTCTCTTTTAAATCGCCTCCCCTCATTTTTGTGACCGGTGTACTTACAGCTGGCCAGTTTGTTACATGGGACGATAAACTCCCTTCTTCAGTAAAAAGTTAAGAGTTAGAAAATGCTGTAAGGAACTCATGGAAGCAGTTTACCATACCCTCCAAGAATGATTCATTATTTTAACACCAGGAAACTCATTAGGTGGCTTGTGTGCAATATCCATTAATCATTTAAAATAGGAAAATTGGATTAGACCGCATTGTGCAGTCACTGAATGGAAGCACAACAAACAATCAGTGTTGAATTATTCTAATTAGTGATAATACTATTGTGATTATTACAAAATGTCATTAAGTGACACTCAGACTAACAACACCATTTTTAAACAATTTGCTTTCTGGTTTCTAACGGTGAGTAACAGTTAAAAAGACACATCGATTTCTTTTTTGTTCTTGCTAAACCACATGAAATCCAACCAGAATATCTCTTCCCCCAAATATGTGCGGAGATATAGCTGCTATGTGCACACAAAAGTCTTAGGACACCATTAGATTCCAAATGCCATTGCTTTATAGATGCTATAATGACCATATTAATATTTACCAGTCTAGTTATTGAAATACAACCAGAAAACAAGTGGCGTTTGTATGCAGTATTAAAAGCTTATCAAAAAAAAATAATTAATAGGTCACAGGGGTAAGCATTTTGTGTGATCTCCCCTTACACTTGAGCAATATCAACATCTGGCAGCTTCATCAGGATGCCAAGTCAACCTTGCTACAGTGGGAAGAAGCTTGATAAGGAAAGAAAGGGTAGCCCTTTTTGGCTTTTCAAACGGAATCGCCTCACTGAACATGTGGAATTCTAAGTATACGGTGCTAAAGTTAGCTGATTGTTAGCTGTTGAGTATGCAGAGCCAGACGAGCATCCAGCTGCTGGCTATCTTAGGCAGTGAAGAAGTTTCCATGAGAAGAACAGTGGAACAAAAATGATCGGTGTGCTGTAATTGCTTTCCAAAGTACCAGCCTCCTGCTGACCGGTTGTGTGGTTGTTCCAAAGTGAAGGATTTTCTAGTGTTCACCGTTCAAGACGAGAAAAGCTCAGAGCTGGTGAGAAGATACCAAGTAAACGATCCAGCGAAGTTGCTTGTACCAGCACAGTGAGGCTTATTCAAATGATCTCAGCTATCAATGAACAGCGAGGAGCATTTGCAGCCTACATTAATGCAGCGGTGACACAAAGTGCTTCTGCATCAACGCTTTGACAAACCTTTTGTAGGCTTATTTGTTACAAAACGTATAAACAGATCAATCACAGGCTTCCCCTTTCGATAAGGAGGACGCGGTGCGATCTCTTTATGCTAGATGGATTGAGCTGAGAATCCGCTATTTATAGGTCCCTCATTTCCGCAGGAATTTTGGGAGAATCGCCTCAATCCCTCTGGCTTTTGCCTAGGGCTTAGTGTGACATATGGTTAATCTGGTTATTATGCAATTTATCAGCCGCCTCACTAGCCTGTAAAAGCGGGTCCTGGGTGCATTTTCGCAGAAGCAAGTCGGCTTCGGGCTAATGAGTAATTGACGTCACCGAGGTAGATCTACTCCAAAATGACTCGTTAGACCAAAAGTGCTATATTACCCAGCCCAAATTGAGATCGATAACAACGGACCAGGCTTCTGTGTCAGGTAAACAGAGACGACGGTTGGTTTACTTTACAATTATCTACCTATTCTGACCTTAAATTAAACAGATCGGGCTGAATTCTGCGTTCATTAGCAAGATCAGCGTTCATTTAGCAACTCTGTCCATCTACCCAGTGCAATCGGGTGCCTCAAAAGCAGACAAAATCTGAGCTGAACTCAGAGCCTGAGGGTTTAACCGTAACCTAACGACTCGCAGCATTAGAGCGAGCGCCCTTTGTGCCGGATTTCCTCTGGATGCGGATGATTTAAAGAGACGGGTGCTGAAACACACAGCTCCTCATTTGCAGACAGACAGGCCGGACTTAATGAGGTCCACACTTTCGCACTGTCAGCTAATTAAGGGCTGGACGCCATTAAAGCTTCATAAATCAGGCTTTAATGTGACAGGAGATCACAAGGTTGCGAGGGCACAACCCCATGATTTACGTGGCCCGAGGGCTGCCGAGGACGCCTCTGCATAATGATGCCCAAACGCTGTATTGATCATAACTCTCTCTCTCTCTCTCGTGTCTGTACAGGCAAAAGCTCGGAAGAAGAATGGCACTCGATTTCTCGGTGTGATGTGTCAGGAGGGGAGGGAGCGAGGGAAAGAGATCACAACAAAGAAGGGTTCAAGCAATGTGACTAATGTGTTTACATAAGGGTCCCCAAGCCACTTATGGCCATTTATCTAGTGCCATCCACTCAAGCTTATCTGTTTTCTCATACCACATTCGATCAGGGAGGCACAAATGTTGTGTTTTACCGGGACATCAAACCTGCACATCAAACCACAAATAGAGCCAAAACATTTACATATTCTTGACTCATGTACGACGGAAATGCTAGAAAATTCACTTCAAAATGGACAATGTTACAGGGTTATATAACAAATACGGTACAGCACCGTAGATTTGGACAGATTTTTTTAAACCTGCTATATATGTATTCTGCTCGTGAAAATTAGGTGAAATATCCCCAAGTTTTGTGAGCACTGGGAGAATCGGACACAGAACAAACTGGTTTGTTTCATTCTTGCTCTTTATTAAACTTTATACAACAGACTGAACAGTACTTAAACCAGTGCTGGAACAAACACACACAGCCTTACATACAATCTACACACAGCCTTACATACGCACAATCTACATACAATCTACACGCAGTCTTACACGCGCGCACAATCTACACGCAGCCTTACACGCGCGCACAATCTACACGCAGCCTTACACGCGCGCACAATCTACACGCAGCCTTACACACCCACAATCTACACACAGCCTTACACACCCACAATCTACACACAGCCTTACACACCCACAATCTACACACAGTCTTACATACCCACAATCTACACACAGTCTTACATACACAAAATCTACACACAGTCTTACATATACACAATCTATATACACAACCCTACACACAGTCTTATATATACACACAAAATACACAACCTTACAGTCTTACATACACACAATTCACACAACCCTAGACAGTCTTATCTACACACAGTCTTTGTCTACAAACAGTTTGTGTGTAAAGAAGTTATACATAAATACAAATATGTAGTAATTAGAAAACGTTTGTGTGTTAAACAGGAATATATAAGTATATAGTCATGACCGCTGCATCACCTTGAAACTGTACTCATATGATGCACTGGTTTGGGTGGTGTGAGCAGTGTGTCCCACAAGTTGAAATGAAACTTGCATACACAAGCCAAAGGCTGTACCAGCTCAGTTTAAAACCAAAGATATTACTTTTGCTGTCTTTTGTTGTGTGGGTTTCCCAATGATCAAATCAACTTTGGGTTTTAACTACTGTAGATCCAGTGTTGGTCATGGTGAGTGGACTTTTTGAGCAAAGTTGTAATTAAATCTTGTTTGTGAAGGCCATGGACTGTTTGGAAGCCAACATGCTCACTTTAGAGATAGAGAAACATAGTGTAGATACATGCAGGCATCCAACAAAGACACAAACCAAGCCATTATTGTTTTAAATAAGCACAGCATATTGGTATATTGGCATTTTATATCAATTCAGCTCATCAACTTAGTCCACATGAAACATAAACACAATCAACAACAACAATCTGCAAAAGTACTTACATATGAATGTAGAACCATTCAGCTTTTCCCTTATTAGTTAAATGGATCCAAATATCCAACCATGAGCACATGTGTACCAAACACTCTTCATCATACTACCCTACTTCTTTTGTTGGGAACAGAAGCTACCTGGTTTCTGCTGGGGACCCCTAATGGAGGTCACAAGAACTGCCCAAAAAATGGTGGCCAGGACCTTTTCCTTGCTACCTCAGTTCCAGCTCCATCCATCGCCTATTGGTTCTCATTACAGCTCCAGCATTTAAACCTAGTGTGTTTAGTATCGTACTACGTTTCTGCATTTTCCTGGCTTTTCATCTGGTTTTTAAAACTGACCCAGGACTGTTTAATACAGTCTAATTTTGTATCCGGGTAGCACGGTGGCTCCGGGGGGTAGCACTGCTGCCTCACAGAAGGTCCCGGGTCCAGTCCAAGGGTGGAGCGGCCTGGGTTGTCCTCGTGTCTCATGGATTTACTCTGGGAACTCTGGTTTCCTCCCACAGTCTAAAGGCATGTGTGTTAGGTCAATTGGTGTCTCTAAAAGTGTCCCTTAGTGTGTGTGCCCTATGATGGATTGGTACCCCGTCTAGGATGGTTCCTGCCCTTGCTCCCGGCCGGGTGGGCACCGGTTGACCCCTGACCCCGCATGGATTAAGCAGAAGATAATGGGTGGATGGATAATTTCTTATCCCTCATTTCGTCCCTGCCTGGGTTTTGCTTAAATAATAATGAAGATAACTGTCTGTTATAATCCTATCCATCTGTGTTCATATCCAGTGTCAGTGCCAGTATTACACACACACACACACACACACACACACACACAGGTATATTGTACCAGGTTTATATAGTTTTATGTATTCTTTGTTGTATTATACTATTCATAATATCGCACTGTTTGAATTATTGTATTTTAAAATATTTTCTCTGTTAATATTTATTTACACTGTTCACATAAAGTAGGGGATATTTTATTCAAAGAAAGTTTATTTTGAAATATCCCCTATTTTTTGCAAACAGTATAGTATCTGTTCATGTAAACTATTATTATGAACATATCTGCAGTTTATTAGTGTACATATTCCTGTTATTTGAATTATATTTTTAAATATGTTCTCTCTGGTATTCTTTATTGAGTTATTGATCATTTAGCTGAATTCCTAAATATAACATCTAGGCTGCCCATCTATGTTAGGTCCCTTTTTTGAGTCTTGGTCCTCCAGAGGTTTCTTCCATATAAGGATTAGGGAGGTTTTCCTTCTCATGTTCACCCTAGACTTCCTCAACTAGGATTGAGGCTGCTTTGAAATAATGATTCAATGGTTTGGCCAGAGAACTGCCGCTCACTGGATATTTTCACCAGAGTACCCAGAGTAAACCCACACAGACAGGGGGAGGACATGCAGACCACACAGAACGGACCCAGGCAGGTCCACCCTGGGATTGAACCCGGGACCTTCTTGCTGTGAGGCAGCGGTGCCGCCCACCGAGCCCCCGTGCCGCCCCCAAAACAAACCTGCACCTTTAAACTGGCTGATAGATACAAATGCACCATCAAGTGAAAAAGTTATATCAACACTAAGACACTGAGGGTAAAGCAATAGTTTTGTAAATGATATTAATGTAATCGCGTTTCAGCCTTGAATTGCAAATCAAATAAAGGTATTTAATTATGCGCCTTTCATAATTCAGTATCACGATGGCACGCAGATTAAAAGTCCAGGCTGAAGAGCTGCAATTGAGTTCTTGGCACACAGTGTTCCTATTTCCATTCGAATGAATGATCTAATATTTATCCTAGGTGAGTCAACAGGGAAACATTTTCTCACGCTGTTATTAAACTGCTTTAATTACCGGGGAACATTGGTCTGAACTAGCGCTCTCATGGCTTGCTCATCCACGCCGCCTTTTCAGCACCGTAATCCGATCATCTGGCGAATATCTACCAGAAATGGACTCATGGTCTGGATAAACGCTATCTAAAGAATGAGCTGCACTATTATAGTCTGAGATATGGCCGCCGGCTTTGAAATACGGTAAGACGTCACTCTGGGTCTGATGATCAGCTGTAACAGAACAATATGTGGCTTTTATTTTATAAGACAAAAATAGCAAGTGCAATTCTGCCCTCTTATAAAAGCTCTCAGTTTTGATAACCTCACAAAACTGATGGTAAAGCCAGGCTTTGTGTGTTTTCCCCTTCCACGATCGTCTGGATATGCTCCGCTTCACACGGTGTCCAAAAAAAAAAACAAAAAAAAAAAAACCCAGAGCAGCTTTGGAGAGAGGAAATGAGTTTCATCCTATTCTCCGTTATGCTACTGCACCACCATGGTCGTCTGGGTCACATCACATGAGTCATCAGGACAAGTTCAATAACGTATCAGTCGGTGCGTAGCAATGAAACAGTGAGTTATCGGGGTCATTGTGGTGTGATGAAAGTTTCATTATGTTCACTTATGATTAATTGCTAGTAATTTCTTCGAACGAGGATACATTTGGAACATTTTTATTACATTTCATTTACATGTCGCATTGGGAAAATAAGATGTGCCAGTCCACGTTTGGAATATTCAACACAAACGTTAGGAGACAAAATATGAAACACACAAAGATTACAAACAATAAAATAATTGAACATTTTTAAGGGTCTAGAAGTAGCTGCCACAGCATTATCAAAACACACACACACACACACACACACACACAATTACCAGTCACTTTATTAGGTACATCCTCAACTTGTACACATTATCCATTTTACCTGTTACACTTGCCATACAGACTAGAGGCTGACATTTTTTCAGGAATTCCACACGTCACGCGATTCCCGCGGGATGGGACTCAATTCAATTCAATTTTATTTATATAGCGCTTTTTACAACGTAACATTGTCTCAAAGCAGCTCAAAGACACGTCTGGCAGAGGAGAAAACGTTAGCAGCACTGCCATGTCTGAGCCCCTTACACCACAAAACACTGCAAAGTAATTAACAGTAGCTCATCTGTTGTTGCACAACTTGTCTTAGTCATCTTCCAATCCTGAGATGCCGGTGGCTGGACAGTTTTGCCAGTGACTGCTTCAAACAGATGTTTTCATTATGTAATTGTACACTGGAGCAAAAGTGTTTTTAAAAATGGTTTACCACAGCACGCAGAGTAGCAAAGCTTTCCATCGTAAGCTCTTGAATGAGCGGAAATCCAGCACAGCTGTTAGTACTCCGGTAAGCCAGGCAGCCCCTGCGCTCATCTGTATAAAACTCCAGAGTAGAACTTAGAACTCAAGCCAACGACTGATCGCAAAATACCTTTTTTCTTTTTTTTTTTTGTGGGGTGTCATGCCACTTGGAATGATTAACTTTTGAAGTTATGATGGTAACATTTAGTTTTGAAATATCTACTGACTGCATTATGAAGGTTCTTCATTACAGCTTCATTACAACGATCTGTTCACTCAACTTTTTTTTGTGAGACATGTTCCCAAAAATACACTGCTCACAAAAATTAGGGGATATTTCAATATGTTTTTGTGAGAAGTATATATATATATATATATATATATATATATATATATATATAAAATATTTTTGTGAGCACCATATATTGATTATGCTTTTTGTGAGCCATATATATTAATAACAGCTTTACATGAGCAGTAAATATCAATATATACTAATAAGCCACTGTTAGACCAACTAAGATCAACAGGTGCTGACTCTCAGGAACTTTCCTCACCTAACCTAAAACCGATTGAGCATTTAAGGGGGAACTTGAAGACAGAGAAAGCCAAGCACGCAGTAACATCACAAAACGGTCATTGGAATATTGTTTTTCTTTGCACAAAACAAAAAAAAAAAAAAATAGCTTTTGCACAAATTTCTGGAGTCCATACCAGCTGGAGTGAATGCTTGTCATTACAGTAACAGAGGGAACATACCAAATGTTTAGTTGTCTTTTTCACTCGTTTTCAATTGTTCTGATAACTGTATGCAATGAAAAACATTTTAAAACAATCCAAAAACTGTACAAACTATATATTAGAACCCCTCCCCTAGTGGTTATTCTGACACGTCATGGCTGGTCATACGTGTGGTTGCCAGGTCCTTTGTAAAGTTTGTATGGACGAGACACACTGTGCTAAACAGCCTTAAAAGTAAGTCGTGATCATAAATACAATACGAAACAGAAATATATTTCTGAAAGCTGCAGTTGTTTCTCTGTTCTGACTCAATTAGTCCTCTTAACGCACTGTTGCCGTGATCCTGATGCTCTCGGTAAATAACCGCCAAGCCTTCAATGATATATTGTTTGGAAAATCTAATTTGTACTTCTTGCACTGTGCTCAGACCCCTCCTCCCTTAATGGATCTATTTCCGTTCCTATCAGTTGACCATCTCTCATATTTTAGCACTTGCAGTGAAACTGATTAGCGGTGAAATGAAGCTGTCACTACTGTGGCCTTCGAAATTGTTAGCTCGCAGCTTGCTACATCGCACGCCACCTATCAGAGCGATCCGTTACTGTCCCTGTGCTAATTAGCTCTGCCTGTGTCTCGGTCACATTTCTGCGCTGGCTTCCTCTCCTGCACAGGGTCGTAAATCTAACTTTCAGTCAGTGGAAGAGCAAAAACACCTCCCTTTTTGTACACATATATCAGACAGCCGCCAGACACTGTGTCACACGCCTCCGTTTGACTCGAAAATGGCGTTAACCAGCCAGCTGTTCGGCGGAATGGATGCGGAGTTGTGAGTCAGTGAAGAGAATGAGGGTAAAGGGGGATAATAATAGGACATGCAGACAATGTCTCTCTTCAGGACAGAACACTCCTAGAATTGAAAGGTAATTCTGGTCAAATTAAATGAACAAATATCATTTCTGCATATTTGAGATTCATTCCTTCATTCATCATCTTCCGCTTATTCCACACGGGGTCACGGCCAGGAACATCCCTGGACGGGGCACCAATCCATCGTAGGGCACGCAATCACACACTAAGGGCCACTTTAGAGACACCAATGAACCTAACACGTATGTCTTTGGACTGTAGAAGGAAACCGGAGTACCCCGAGTAAAGACACCCACGCAGAGCCCGCACAGACAAGACCCAGGCCGGTCCACCCTGGGACTGAACCCGGGACGTTCTTGCTGTGAGGCAGCAGTGCTAAACACAGAGCCACTGTGCTACCCCACTTTAAAGCAATTCCGATAATTACAAATTCAGTTGAACAGAATCTGACTTGATTTACAAGTATTGCAGATGACTAATCCTTTCTTTTCAAGGTCACCCGTTTTTTTAATAGGATTCATTAGAACGGCATTCATTATCTTTATCTTAGATGGCACGCGACTCCTGAATTATGCTTTAGAACGTCACTTATTTACTGCAGGTCACTCCCCAATTAGCTGCCATCGATGCATTCGGGTAGAATCTAATGTTTTAATCAAAGACAACAGATAAATAAATAAGTATAGTGGCACTCTTTCGATAAGACAGTCATCATCATTAGAGGAGAAGAGCAGAAGTGATGGATTGATTGCAGCCAGGAATAGATTTATAGGCGGCGGTGTGAGGTTTAAAAAGCGGAAATTCAGGACGTTTTTGGGTGCCAATAAAATCTCGCACAATGACAAATGCAATTGCACTTACAGACGGTCACAAATTAAAGGACAACTCTGAATAATCAAGGGGGGGGTTGCCTCTGCTTGGACTGGTGCCTCTGTTGTGCTGATGCTGGGTGATTTAGCTTCGCCTGTACTTAGCGGGAAGCTGTACAGCATCCAATATAAAGTTATTCTGATCTCACACGATCCCTATGACGGAACATTAACTATCCATTCCAGGAAAGCCTTCAGAACAGTGCAGGGCTCAGTAATTGGTTTGGGGAGTCTTAAAAGTACAGAAATCCTTTTCTATGACCTTCACAGTCACCGGATTCCAATCGAACGAAACACCACTTGGGAGATTTTGGGCCACCACCTTCATTAAACACCAATTTGGGTGCTTTGAAAATGAGTTACATTCCTGCAGTGTAGTTTTAAAAGCTTGTCTAATCTATACTAAGGAAGACAGAGGCTGATGAGGTGGCTTACGGGGGCCTCGTGCCCCATTTGACCCATTTTCTGTGCAAGCCAGCCATGCTCTGGTTTTCATTTGGTTTTTTTCTACCTATACCAGACACTGATTTGTTTCTTTCATGGCAATGTGCACGGCCAACACAACCAACACCCTTTTTTTTTACGGCATTTAGCAGACGCCCTTATCCGGAGAGACTTATACAACTTATACAGTCTTACAATCCAAGCCATGGTGGGTTAAGGGGTCTTGCTTAAGAACCCAACTATGGATTTGAACTCTGGACCATCAGGTCCAGAGTCCAGTACCTTAACCGCTAGTCTACCACAGTCCAAAGAATGTGAATCTGATAAAGCACGTATACTACATAGATAGATATAGATACTGGTATTGAATTAGCCCCATCTTTTCTGCTACATTTTCAAAGTGTCTGATGGTTCTGTGCAAGCCAGCCATGTTCTGAAGCAAAGTTGGAAACCAATGCTCTGTGGACGTTTTAAGGACAGCAGGATAGAAGGTTGATGAACTGACTTGTTGGAAGTGGAAACGCGTCATGCATAAACGTACGCAACTTCAGATTGCTCCATTTCGCTTCATTCTCACGGGTATGCTGGGAGGTTCAGTGTTCTTCTGTGCATGTCGGTCCAGAGCATGACCTGTTCACAGACTAGTGTTGGAAACGCTATTATTAGACATTTGAGCCACTTGCACCTCAGAGACATAGTCCTGATTCGTCCCTTATTATGCCACTCGTTTTTATTTGTAGTCTATTCCATGTTGTGTTCACAAGTTGACCTCATAATGTTTCTAAAATTAACAGTTTCCAACGAAAGGCCGATTTACCCTAGCCATCAAACCATCAAACTATAAACCCGGGATCACATCCAAATGAGCTCTGGTTGAGCCATGGGGTTAAAAAAAAAAACGATTAAATAGTAATAAATCTCAACTATTAAGGCACATATAAACACGCGCTTGTGCCAGATGAGCAGAAATTAGCATTTTCTTTCAGCATCCTGTGTATCAGTGGTTCTCAAACTTTTTCTGCGGTGCCCCCATTTCGTAAATGAATCTACAGTATTTGAGTGGCACGTCTTTTGATTCCAAACTCAATTGGGATGTATTTTAAAGATTGTAATGACCACCTTCCACCAAATCACCTTCACAGTTCAAGTATCACAAGTTTCATGCATTGTTTATCTTCAGCATGCCTCATTTGATTTGCTGGTGGCACCTAGAGGTTGAAGTACTGGACTATGGAGCAGAAGGTCCAGGGTTCTAGTCACACCTCTGCCAAGCTGCCACAGGGTCCTTGAGCAAGACCTTTAACACACAATTATTTGAAAAACACGCGAAGCCTCGCAAAGTTTCACTCGCGAAAGTTGCATGTGACCGTGGCTTTAGATCCTAATCCTAAAATCTTGTATCACTACTTACACAAAAGTCTGGGCACCCCCTGGTGGTTGTGTTAGCACAGAAATTGAGCCACTGCAATTAATGACTATGGACCAAAATGACCAAAAGCTGTACTTTTGGACCCTTAAAGCCCTTAAACCACAATTGTTGGAATTATACGATGCCAGTTTTTCTAAAAAAAGAGCATCTACTAAATGCATTGAATGTAAATAAATGTCGACAAGCCCTCTGCTGGAAGCCCAGAAAATGCATCGCTGGGCCAATGCACTCACTCTCAAACACAATTACATTGAAACACTTTAGGAACTGACTTCATGAATGTGAGATCTCTGGAGCTGTGAGGAGACATCACTATGTACTCTGACTTCCAGGATAACGAATTTTGCTTTGATGTGGCCCTAACGTAAAAAGTTGCTCAATTCACGATGCAGACCTGCTCTACATGTGGGATATAAGCAGTAAATCAGATTAGACGCATGTCAGCAAGCCCTTTGTTCCAATCTTTTTTCAGGCCGTTTGCTCCTGACTGGGGAATTCTTACTGAATTGGCAAGTTCTAGCACATCGTCTTGAGGGTCTGTTTGAGATCCACAGTTCCTTCCGCATGTCTTCTGAGAACCCGAACCGTACTCAGAAAGTGTTCTGCCGTGCGGCCACGTCCAGTCGAGCCTGCCCGACTTCTGAAGCTTCTGCTGCACTCGTGTGATCATTTCTCATTCAAGCCATGTTGCACTTGGTAATGAGGCCAGTCATGTGTGGTCAAACGGTGGCATTAATAAGTCTGCGCTCGACTACGCTCTGCAGCCGCGCGATTACCTGTCACACTTCATTTATCTATTGTAAAAACATGCCAGGAC
The DNA here is from genome assembly GCA_034779995.1 of Parotocinclus haroldoi. Classification (NCBI taxonomy): domain Eukaryota; kingdom Metazoa; phylum Chordata; class Actinopteri; order Siluriformes; family Loricariidae; genus Parotocinclus; species Parotocinclus haroldoi. The sequence goes on along the minus strand of JAUZST010056373.1, from coordinate 2,944 downwards.
TCTTTTCTGCTCCCGCATTTAAGAGTGATCATGCACACACACACCTCGGTGCCTCCTAAACCTCTCAGCTTCGATTCCCATATCATACTGCAGTGACAGGAACAGTTTCCTCAAAAGAGGTCGTGGACAAATACACGAAGAGAGATGGTACAAGACGTCGGACAAACAAGAAGAACACGGTTCATACAGTCTTACTGTTTTTACTCCAGGTTTATCTCTATAACTGAGAGTCCAGGTAGCAGCTGATTTACTTAACCGATCCTAGATGATCTGTTGTCTTAAACAGCCCACATTATTAGGTACGCTTTGCTTTTATACCGCGTTTGATCCCCTATTGGCTTCAGAACTTCATTTTTTGTGACCAAGATTCAACAAGTTGCTAAAAACATTCCACAGGTGTTTTGGTCCGTATGGATATGAAAGCATCACACAGCTTCTTGGTTGCACATCCATGATGCAAAGCTCCCCCTCCACCACACCCCAAAGTGCCGTATCGGATTGAGATCTGGTGGCTTTAGAGGCATTTGGGTGCAGTAGATCGCAGTCGTGTTCAATACACTTTTCTTTCCTTTATCGTCCACTGGGTCGGTGTTTGTTCAGCCATGACTTGGTTAAATGGGTGGGTAGACAGAGAGAGGTATGGGTGTGCGGATGGACGACTAATGAGATAGCTAGTTAGATGACTGGTTGGATAAATGGCTAGACAGATGGACGGACTAAGTGCTAGAGTGAATAGTGGATGGAGGGACAGATGGAGGAATGGACAATTGGAGAGAGGGGTGGATAGAGGAATAGAGAGATTGCTAGCTGGGTGAATGAATGGCTAAATAAAGGGATGGACAGAGGGGTAGATGGGTTTATAAATAAAAATATAGCTGTATCATTGGATGGAGGAATAAAGAGATGGCCGACTTGATCAATGAACGACTAGATGGGTAGATGGATAGAGTGCCAGAGTGATGGCTGGGTATATTGGTGGGTATGTGGAGGAATGAAACAACATACAGTATCATTCATATGGATGAATGGATAGATGACTTATTGAGATGATTAGCTGGATGGGTGGCTAGTTTCACAGATGGACTGAGTGATACAGTAATGAATGGGTATATGGGGTGGTTGGGTGGATGGTGGGGTGGAGGGCTGGATAAACTAGAGAGATGACTAGCTAAAGGGATGGATGGATGGATTGACTGAGTGATAGAAAGATGAATGGACGGAAGAACAGATAAATGACTAGATGTATGCCTGGCTGGATGAATAGATGGAGAACTAGAGAGATGACCAGCTGGACGGGTGGCTGGATGAATGGATGGAAAAAGGAAGTGTGAGATGTATGGGTATATAGATGGAGGAATGAACAGACAGAGAGATAAGGAGGCAGCTGGAAGAACGGCTGGAGATGTTTGGATAGAATAAAAGATAGAGGAACAGAGAAAATGGCTAGCTGGATGCTCAAAGAGATGGATGGATAAAGCAGCACTTAACCTTTTTGCTTATTAAAGAGCTAGTTCCCAAACACAGCTACAGTATCCATTACAGTGAGAATTATTTTGTTGGACAGTGGTGGCTCTAAGGCTTTAGACTCACTCGTCAGAAATTTGTGAGTTTAAATCCTGAATCTATCAAGGTGCCACTGTCGGGCCCTTGAGCAAGAGCATTAACTTTTAAAAACTGTAAGATATTCTTGATAAGTACATCTGCCACACGTTGTAAATGCTTTGTCTTTATGCCAGGTTTCAGCTGGTGAAAAACTGCTTTCAGCAACTTTAATATCCAGTGTCACGACATTATTAAATACTGTAAGTCAGTCTGAAGAGTATCTAAACAGAACAGACCAAAAACATTTTAGCTATAATGTCAACGTTAGAACAGCTGACACTGTTGGAGGAAGATTGTACAACATTGCATTCAATTCAGTTGCCAGTTTTTAAGGGCAGCATGTTAGGACTGTCACCCAAAGCTCCAGAGACCTGGGTTTGAGTCTCAGCCCTGCCACTGTGAGACTTTGTGTGTACTTCCTTGTGTGTACAGCCTTCTGATGGGCTGGAGCCCTGTCTAAGAGTAGTCTTCACCTTGTGTGGTCTTCTGCCAGTTACAACCTGGCTTCCCACCACCGTGTCGAGGGCCGGTCTTTGACCGCTGTGATGTCTTACTAGAAGCGCCATGCTATGGTCACGTGACCACAGGGACCGAAAAAATAAAATAAATTAATTTCATTGTTCTATCGTTCAGCGTCCTTAAATTTTGTAAATCTCACTGGTATAACCTATTTAACTCTGTATATTCACTGTTAAATAAGAACTTTGCAAATTGACCAGCACAACCTTCTGATTGGAGGTCCAGCCCGACCGACCGTCCAACCGCCAGTTCACCAAAAGATTGAGAAGTTCTTAATGCCAGTTCTCAGCAGAGTGTTCGCACAGTCGGTGCAGCCCTATAAATATGAAGTGTCTGCGCCGTTTTTTAGCCTCGGATAAAGTGTTTGTGAGGGCTCACGCAGGTGGTGCTTTGATATCTCGTTTATAATTGTAATTTCCTGTAATTAATAAAAGAAGGTTCTGTAGGGGAGAGACGAGCAACAGCGCGCACCTGTATTCGTCCATTAATTGCTGAGGCACGACTAATGTGATTTCTGTATGAAAAGCAACAATAAGCCAGAAGCTTAGAGAACATGCAGCTGTGTGTGTGTGCGTGTGTGTGTGTGTGTGAGAGAGAGAGAAAGATAGAGAGTGTGAGAGAGAGAGAGAGAGAGAGAGAGAGAGAGACAGACAGACAGACAGACAGACAGACAGACAGAGAGAGAGAGAGAGAGAGAGAGAGAGAGTGACAGAGACACAGAGAGAGACACAGAGAGAGACAGTGAGAGAGACAGAGAGAGACAGACAGAGAGAGACAGACAGAGAGAGACAGACAGAGAGAGACAGACAGAGAGAGACAGACA